>JAKCOZ010000873.1:0-52028 GCA_022605955.1 Rallus limicola
AAACATGCTAAACGTCCAGCAATAACTCCCAAAGTAAAGAAGCTAGGCATGAAAGGCATAGCTTGTCTGAAACCTCCTAACAGGACACACAAGCAGACCCTGTCACTTTGGCTCTCAGCCTTTTCCTTGCCTGGAAAGAGGGAACATGCCTGGAAGCTCCTACGGTGCTTTTCTCGGCCCTAGCAGACTGCAGTTCAAAACATGCTAAACGTCCAGCAATAACTCCCAAAGTAAAGAAGCTAGGCCTGAAAGGCATAGCTTGTCTGAAACCTCCTACCAGGACACACAAGCAGACCCTGTCACTTTGGCTCTCAGCCTTTTCCTTGCCTGGAAAGAGGGAACATGCCTGGAAGCTCCTACGGTGCTTTTCTCGGCCCTAGCAGACTGCAGTTCAAAACATGCTAAACGTCCAGCAATAACTCCCAAAGTAAAGAAGCTAGGACTGAAAGGCATAGCTTGTCTGAAACCTCCTAACAGGACACACAAGCAGACCCTGTCACTTTGGCTCTCAGCCTTTTCCTTTGCCTGGAAAGAGGGATCATGCCTGGAACCTCCTACGGTGCTTTTGTCGGCCCTAGCAGACTGCAGTTCAAAACATGCTAAACGTCCAGCAATAACTCCCAAAGTAAAGAAGCTAGGACTGAAAGGCATAGCTTGTCTGAAACCTCCTAACAGGACACACAAGCAGACCCTGTCACTTTGGCTCTCAGCCTGTTCCTTTGCCTGGAAAGAGGGAACATGCCTGGAAGCTCCTACGGTGCTTTTCTCGGCCCTAGCAGACTGCAGTTCAAAACATGCTAAACGTCCAGCAATAACTCCCAAAGTAAAGAAGCTAGGCATGAAAGGCATAGCTTGTCTGAAACCTCCTAACAGGACACACAAGCAGACCCTGTCACTTTGGCTCTCAGCCTTTTCCTTTGCCTGGAAAGAGGGAACATGCCTGGAAGCTCCTACGGTGCTTTTCTCGGGCCCTAGCAGACTGCAGGTTCAAAACATGCTAAACGTCCAGCAATAACTCCCAAAGTAAAGAAGCTAGGCATGAAAGGCATAGCTGTCTGAAACCTCCTAACATGACACACAAGCAGACCCTGTCACTTTGGCTCTCAGCCTTTTCCTTTGCCTGGAAAGAGGGAACATGCCTGGAACCTCCTACGGTGCTTTTCTCGGCCCTAGCAGACTGCAGTTCAAAACATGCTAAACGTCCAGCAATAACTCCCAAAGTAAAGAAGCTAGGACTGAAAGGCATAGCTTGTCTGAAACCTCCTAACAGGACACACAAGCAGACCCTGTCACTTTGGCTCTCAGCCTTTTCCTTTGCCTGGAAAGAGGGAACATGCCTGGAAGCTCCTACGGTGCTTTTCTCGGCCTAGCAGACTGCAGTTCAAAACATGCTAAACGTCCAGCAATAACTCCCAAAGTAAAGAAGCTAGGCATGAAAGGCATAGCTTGTCTGAAACCTCCTAACAGGACACACAAGCAGACCCTGTCACTTTGGCTCTCAGCCTTTTCCTTTGCCTGGAAAGAGGGAACATGCCTGGAAGCTCCTACGGTGCTTTTCTCGGCCCTAGCAGACTGCAGTTCAAAACATGCTAAACGTCCAGCAATAACTCCAAAGTAAAGAAGCTAGGACTGAAAGGCATAGCTTGTCTGAAACCTCCTAACAGGACACACAAGCAGACCCTGTCACTTTGGCTCTCAGCCTTTTCCTTTGCCTGGAAAGAGGGAACATGCCTGGAAGCTCCTACGGTGCTTTTCTCGGCCCTAGCAGACTGCAGTTCAAAAACATGCTAAACGTCCAGCAATAACTCCCAAAGTAAAGAAGCTAGGCATGAAAGGCATAGCTTGTCTGAAACCTCCTAACAGGACACACAAGCAGACCCTGTCACTTTGGCTCTCAGCCCTTTTCCTTTGCCTGGAAAGAGGGAACATGCCTGGAAGCTCCTACGGTGCTTTTCTCGGCCCTAGCAGACTGTAGTTCAAAACATGCTAAACGTCCAGCAATAACTCCCAAAGTAAAGAAGCTAGGACTGAAAGGCATAGCTTGTCTGAAACCTCCTAACAGGACACACAAGCAGACCCTGTCACTTTGGCTCTCAGCCTTTTCCTTTGCCTGGAAAGAGGGAACATGCCTGGAAGCTCCTACGGTGCTTTTCTCGGCCCTAGCAGACTGCAGTTCAAAACATGCTAAACGTCCAGCAATAACTCCCAAAGTAAAGAAGCTAGGACTGAAAGGCATAGCTTGTCTGAAACCTCCTAACAGGACACACAAGCAGACCCTGTCACTTTGGCTCTCAGCCTTTTCCTTTGTCTGGAAAGAGGGAACATGCCTGGAACCTCCTACGGTGCTTTTCTCGGCCCTAGCAGACTGCAGTTCAAAACATGCTAAACGTCCAGCAATAACTCCCAAAGTAAAGAAGCTAGGCATGAAAGGCATAGCTTGTCTGAAACCTCCTAACAGGACACACAAGCAGACCCTGTCACTTTGGCTTCTCAGCCTTTTCCATTGCCTGAAAGAGGGAACATGCCTGAAGCTCCTACGGTGCTTTTCTCGGCCCTAGCAGACTGCAGTTCAAAACATGCTAAACGTCCAGCAATAACTCCAAAGTAAAGAAGCTAGGCATGAAAGGCATAGCTTGTCAGAAACCTCCTAACAGGACACACAAGCAGACCCTGTCACTTTGGCTCTCAGCCTTTTCCTTTGCCTGGAAAGAGGGAACATGCCTGGAAGCTCCTACGGTGCTTTTCTCGGCCCTAGCAGACTGCAGTTCAAAACATGCTAAACGTCCAGCAATAACTCCCAAAGTAAGAAGCTAGGCATGAAAGGCATAGCTTGTCTGAAACCTCCTAACAGGACACACAAGCAGACCCTGTCACTTTGGCTCTCAGCTTTTCCTTGCCTGGAAGAGGGAACATGCCTGGAAGCTCCTACGGTGCTTTTCTCGGCCCTAGCAGACTGTAGTTCAAAACATGCTAAACGTCCAGCAATAACTCCCAAAGTAAAGAAGCTAGGACTGAAAGCATAGCTTGTCTGAAACCTCCTAACAGGACACAACAAGCAGACCCTGTCACTTTGGCTCTCAGCCTTTTCCTTTGCCTGGAAAGAGGGAACATGCCTGGAAGCTCCTACGGTGCTTTTCTCGGCCCTAGCAGACTGCAGTTCAAAACATGCTAAACGTCCAGCAATAACTCCCAAAGTAAAGAAGCTAGGACTGAAAGGCATAGCTTGTCTGAAACCTCCTAACAGGACACACAAGCAGACCCTGTCACTTTGGCTCTCAGCCTTTTCCTTTGCCTGGAAAGAGGGAACATGCCTGGAACCTCCTACGGTGCTTTTCTCGGCCCTAGCAGACTGCAGTTCAAAACATGCTAAACGTCCAGCAATAACTCCAAAGTAAAGAAGCTAGGCATGAAAGGCATAGCTTGTCTGAAACCTCCTAACAGGACACACAAGCAGAACCCTGTCACTTTGGCTCTCAGCCTTTTCCTTTGCCTGGAAAGAGGGAACATGCCTGGAAGCTCCTACGGTGCTTTTCTCGGCCCTAGCAGACTGCAGTTCAAAACATGCTAAACGTCCAGCAATAACTCCCAAAGTAAAGAAGCTAGGCATGAAAGGCATAGCTTGTCTGAAACCTCCTAACAGGACACACAAGCAGACCCTGTCACTTTGGCTCTCAGCCTTTTCCTTTGCCTGGAAAGAGGGAACATGCCTGGAAGCTCCTACGGTGCTTTTCTCGGCCCTAGCAGACTGCAGTTCAAAACATGCTAAACGTCCAGCAATAACTCCCAAAGTAAAGAAGCTAGGCCTGAAAGGCATAGCTTTGTCAGAAACCTCTTAACAGGACACACAAACAGACCCCTGTCACTTTGGCTCTCAGCCTTTCCTTTGCCTGGAAAGAGGGAACATGCCTGGAAGCTCCTACGGTGCTTTTCTCGGCCCTAGCAGACTGCAGTTCAAAACATGCTAAACGTCCAGCAATAACTCCCAAAGTAAAGAAGCTAGGACTGAAAGGCATAGCTTGTCTGAAACCTCCTAACAGGACACACAAGCAGACCCTGTCACTTTGGCTCTCAGCCTTTTCCTTTGCCTGGAAAGAGGGAACATGCCTGGAAGCTCCTACGGTGCTTTTCTCGGCCCTAGCAGACTGCAGTTCAAAACATGCTAAACGTCCAGCAATAACTCCCAAAGTAAAGAAGCTAGGCATGAAAGGCATAGCTTGTCTGAAACCTCCTAACAGGACACACAAGCAGACCCTGTCACTTTGGCTCTCAGCCTTTTCCTTTGCCTGGAAAGAGGGAACAATGCCTGGAAGCTCCTACGGTGCTTTTCTCGGCCCTAGCAGACTGCAGTTCAAAACATGCTAAACGTCCAGCAATAACTCCCAAAGTAAAAGAAGCTAGGCATGAAAGGCATAGCTTGTCTGAAACCTCCTAACAGGACACACAAGCAGACCCTGTCACTTTGGCTCTCAGCCTTTTCCTTTGCCTGGAAAGAGGGAACATGCCTGGAACCTCCTACGGTGCTTTTCTCGGCCCTAGCAGACTGCAGTTCAAAACATGCTAAACGTCCAGCAATAACTCCCAAAGTAAAGAAGCTAGGACTGAAAGGCATAGCTTGTCTGAAACCTCCTAACAGGACACACAAGCAGACCCTGTCACTTTGGCTCTCAGCCTTTTCCTTTGCCTGGAAAGAGGGAACATGCCTGGAAGCTCCTACGGTGCTTTTCTCGGCCCTAGTAGACTGCAGTTCAAAACATGCTAAACGTCCAGCAATAACTCCCAAAGTAAAGAAGCTAGGACTGAAAGGCATAGCTTGTCTGAAACCTCCTAACAGGACACACAAGCAGAACCCTGTCACTTTGGCTCTCAGCCTGTTCCTTTGCCTGGAAAGAGGGAACATGCCTGGAAGCTCCTACGGTGCTTTTCTCGGCCCTAGCAGACTGCAGTTCAAAACATGCTAAACGTCCAGCAATAACTCCCAAAGTAAAGAAGCTAGGCATGAAAGGCATAGCTTGTCTGAAACCTCCTAACAGGACACACAAGCAGACCCTGTCACTTTGGCTCTCAGCCTTTTCCTTTGCCTGGAAAGAGGGAACATGCCTGGAAGCTCCTACGGTGCTTTTCTCGGCCCTAGCAGACTGCAGTTCAAAACATGCTAAACGTCCAGCAATAACTCCCAAAGTAAAGAAGCTAGGCATGAAAGGCATAGCTTGTCTGAAACCTCCTAACAGGACACACAAGCAGACCCTGTCACTTTGGCTCTCAGCCTTTTCCTTTGCCTGGAAAGAGGGAACATGCCTGGAACCTCCTACGGTGCTTTTCTCGGCCCTAGCAGACTGCAGTTCAAAACATGCTAACGTCCAGCAATAACTCCCAAAGTAAAGAAGCTAGGACTGAAAGGCATAGCTTGTCTGAAACCTCCTAACAGGACACACAAGCAGAACCCTGTCACTTTGGCTCTCAGCCTTTTCTTTGCCTGGAAAGAGGGAACATGCCTGGAAGCTCCTACGGTGCTTTTCTCGGCCCTAGCAGACTGCAGTTCAAAACATGCTAAACGTCCAGCAATAACTCCCAAGTAAAGAAGCTAGGCATGAAAAGGCATAGCTTGTCTGAAACCTCCTAACAGGACACACAAGCAGACCCTGTCACTTTGGCTCTCAGCCTTTTCCTTTGCCTGGAAAGAGGGAACATGCCTGGAAGCTCCTACGGTGCTTTTCTCGGCCCTAGCAGACTGCAGTTCAAAACATGCTAAACGTCCAGCAATAACTCCCAAAGTAAAGAAGCTAGGACTGAAAGGCATAGCTTGTCTGAAACCTCCTAACAGGACAGACACACAAGCAGACCCTGTCACTTTGGCTCTCAGCCTTTTCCTTTGCCTGGAAAGAGGGAACATGCCTGGAACCTCCTACGGTGCTTTTCTCGGCCCTAGCAGACTGCAGTTCAAAACATGCTAAACGTCCAGCAATAACTCCCAAAGTAAAGAAGCTAGGACTGAAAGGCATAGCTTGTCTGAAACCTCCTAACAGGACACACAAGCAGACCCTGTCACTTTGGCTCTCAGCCTTTTCCTTTGCCTGGAAAGAGGGAACATGCCTGGAAGCTCCTACGGTGCTTTTCTCGGCCCTAGCAGACTGCAGTTCAAAACATGCTAAACGTCCAGCAATAACTCCCAAAGTAAAGAAGCTAGGCATGAAAGGCATAGCTTGTCTGAAACCTCCTAACAGGACACACAAGCAGACCCTGTCACTTTGGCTCTCAGCCTTTTCCTTTGCCTGGAAAGAGGGAACATGCCTGGAAGCTCCTACGGTGCTTTTCTCGGCCCTAGCAGACTGCAGTTCAAAACATGCTAAACGTCCAGCAATAACTCCCAAAGTAAAGAAGCTAGGCCTGAAAGGCATAGCTTGTCTGAAACCTCCTACCAGGACACACAAGCAGACCCTGTCACTTTGGCTCTCAGCCTTTTCCTTTGCCTGGAAAGAGGGAACATGCCTGGAAGCTCCTACGGTGCTTTTCTCGGCCCTAGCAGACTGCAGTTCAAAACATGCTAAACGTCCAGCAATAACTCCCAAAGTAAAGAAGCTAGGACTGAAAGGCATAGCTTGTCTGAAACCTCCTAACAGGACACACAAGCAGACCCTGTCACTTTGGCTCTCAGCCTTTTCCTTTGCCTGGAAAGAGGGAACATGCCTGGAACCTCCTACGGTGCTTTTGTCGGCCCTAGCAGACTGCAGTTCAAAACATGCTAAACGTCCAGCAATAACTCCCAAAGTAAAGAAGCTAGGACTGAAAGGCATAGCTTGTCTGAAACCTCCTAACAGGACACACAAGCAGACCCTGTCACTTTGGCTCTCAGCCTTTTCCTTTGCCTGGAAAGAGGGAACATGCCTGGAACCTCCTACGGTGCTTTTCTCGGCCCTAGCAGACTGCAGTTCAAAACATGCTAAACGTCCAGCAATAACTCCCAAAGTAAAGAAGCTAGGCATGAAAGGCATAGCTTGTCTGAAACCTCCTAACAGGACACACAAGCAGACCCTGTCACTTTGGCTCTCAGCCTTTTCCTTTGCCTGGAAAGAGGGAACATGCCTGGAACCTCCTACGGTGCTTTTCTCGGCCCTAGCAGACTGCAGTTCAAAACATGCTAAACGTCCAGCAATAACTCCCAAAGTAAAGAAGCTAGGCATGAAAGGCATAGCTTGTCTGAAACCTCCTAACAGGACACACAAGCAGACCCTGTCACTTTGGCTCTCAGCCTTTTCCTTTGCCTGGAAAGAGGGAACATGCCTGGAAGCTCCTACGGTGCTTTTCTCGGCCCTAGCAGACTGCAGTTCAAAACATGCTAAACGTCCAGCAATAACTCCCAAAGTAAAGAAGCTAGGCCTGAAAGGCATAGCTTGTCTGAAACCTCCTAACAGGACACACAAGCAGACCCTGTCACTTTGGCTCTCAGCCTTTTCCTTTGCCTGGAAAGAGGGAACATGCCTGGAAGCTCCTACGGTGCTTTTCTCGGCCCTAGCAGACTGCAGTTCAAAACATGCTAAACGTCCAGCAATAACTCCCAAAGTAAAGAAGCTAGGCCTGAAAGGCATAGCTTGTCTGAAACCTCCTAACAGGACACACAAGCAGACCCTGTCACTTTGGCTCTCAGCCTTTTCCTTTGCCTGGAAAGAGGGAACATGCCTGGAAGCTCCTACGGTGCTTTTCTCGGCCCTAGCAGACTGCAGTTCAAAACATGCTAAACGTCCAGCAATAACTCCCAAAGTAAAGAAGCTAGGACTGAAAGGCATAGCTTGTCTGAAACCTCCTAACAGGACACACAAGCAGACCCTGTCACTTTGGCTCTCAGCCTTTTCCTTTGCCTGGAAAGAGGGAACATGCCTGGAACCTCCTACGGTGCTTTTCTCGGCCCTAGCAGACTGCAGTTCAAAACATGCTAAACGTCCAGCAATAACTCCCAAAGTAAAGAAGCTAGGACTGAAAGGCATAGCTTGTCTGAAACCTCCTAACAGGACACACAAGCAGACCCTGTCACTTTGGCTCTCAGCCTTTTCCTTTGCCTGGAAAGAGGGAACATGCCTGGAAGCTCCTACGGTGCTTTTCTCGGCCCTAGCAGACTGCAGTTCAAAACATGCTAAACGTCCAGCAATAACTCCCAAAGTAAAGAAGCTAGGCATGAAAGGCATAGCTTGTCTGAAACCTCCTAACAGGACACACAAGCAGACCCTGTCACTTTGGCTCTCAGCCTTTTCCTTTGCCTGGAAAGAGGGAACATGCCTGGAACCTCCTACGGTGCTTTTCTCGGCCCTAGCAGACTGCAGTTCAAAACATGCTAAACGTCCAGCAATAACTCCCAAAGTAAAGAAGCTAGGACTGAAAGGCATAGCTTGTCTGAAACCTCCTAACAGGACACACAAGCAGACCCTGTCACTTTGGCTCTCAGCCTTTTCCTTTGCCTGGAAAGAGGGAACATGCCTGGAAGCTCCTACGGTGCTTTTCTCGGCCCTAGCAGACTGCAGTTCAAAACATGCTAAACGTCCAGCAATAACTCCCAAGTAAAGAAGCTAGGCATGAAAGGCATAGCTTGTCTGAAACCTCCTAACAGGACACACAAGCAGACCCTGTCACTTTGGCTCTCAGCCTTTTCCTTTGCCTGGAAAGAGGGAACATGCCTGGAACCTCCTACGGTGCTTTTCTCGGCCCTAGCAGACTGCAGTTCAAAACATGCTAAACGTCCAGCAATAACTCCCAAAGTAAAGAAGCTAGGACTGAAAGGCATAGCTTGTCTGAAACCTCCTAACAGGACACACAAGCAGACCCTGTCACTTTGGCTCTCAGCCTTTTCCTTTGCCTGGAAAGAGGGAACATGCCTGGAAGCTCCTACGGTGCTTTTCTCGGCCCTAGCAGACTGCAGTTCAAAACATGCTAAACGTCCAGCAATAACTCCCAAAGTAAAGAAGCTAGGCCTGAAAGGCATAGCTTGTCTGAAACCTCTTAACAGGACACACAAGCAGACCCTGTCACTTTGGCTCTCAGCCTTTTCCTTTGCCTGGAAAGAGGGAACATGCCTGGAAGCTCCTACGGTGCTTTTCTCGGCCCTAGCAGACTGCAGTTCAAAACATGCTAAACGTCCAGCAATAACTCCCAAAGTAAAGAAGCTAGGCATGAAAGGCATAGCTTGTCTGAAACCTCCTAACAGGACACACAAGCAGACCCTGTCACTTTGGCTCTCAGCCTTTTCCTTTGCCTGGAAAGAGGGGAACATGCCTGGAAGCTCCTACGGTGCTTTTCTCGGCCCTAGCAGACTGCAGTTCAAAACATGCTAAACGTCCAGCAATAACTCCCAAAGTAAAGAAGCTAGGACTGAAAGGCATAGCTTGTCTGAAACCTCCTAACAGGACACACAAGCAGACCCTGTCACTTTGGCTCTCAGCCTTTTCCTTTGCCTGGAAAGAGGGAACATGCCTGGAAGCTCCTACGGTGCTTTTCTCGGCCCTAGCAGACTGCAGTTCAAAACATGCTAAACGTCCAGCAATAACTCCCAAAGTAAAGAAGCTAGGACTGAAAGGCATAGCTTGTCTGAAACCTCCTAACAGGACACACAAGCAGACCCTGTCACTTTGGCTCTCAGCCTTTTCCTTTGCCTGGAAAGAGGGAACATGCCTGGAAGCTCCTACGGTGCTTTTCTCGGCCCTAGCAGACTGCAGTTCAAAACATGCTAAACGTCCAGCAATAACTCCCAAAGTAAAGAAGCTAGGACTGAAAGGCATAGCTTGTCTGAAACCTCCTAACAGGACACACAAGCAGACCCTGTCACTTTGGCTCTCAGCCTTTTCCTTTGCCTGGAAAGAGGGAACATGCCTGGAAGCTCCTACGGTGCTTTTCTCAGCCCTAGCAGACTGCAGTTCAAAACATGCTAAACGTCCAGCAATAACTCCCAAAGTAAACAAGCTAGGCATGAAAGGCATAGCTTGTCTGAAACCTCCTAACAGGACACACAAACAGACCCTGTCACTTTGGCTCTCAGCCTTTTCCTTTGCCTGGAAAGAGGGAACATGCCTGGAACCCCCTACGGTGCTTTTCTCGGCCCTAGCAGACTGCAGTTCAAAACATGCTAAACGTCCAGCAATAACTCCCAAAGTAAAGAAGCTAGGACTGAAAGGCATAGCTTGTCTGAAACCTCCTAACAGGACACACAAGCAGACCCTGTCACTTTGGCTCTCAGCCTTTTCCTTTGCCTGGAAAGAGGGAACATGCCTGGAAGCTCCTACGGTGCTTTTCTCGGCCCTAGCAGACTGCAGTTCAAAACATGCTAAACGTCCAGCAATAACTCCCAAAGTAAAGAAGCTAGGACTGAAAGGCATAGCTTGTCTGAAACCTCCTAACAGGACACACAAGCAGACCCTGTCACTTTGGCTCTCAGCCTTTTCCTTTGCCTGGAAAGAGGGAACATGCCTGGAAGCTCCTACGGTGCTTTTCTCGGCCCTAGCAGACTGCAGTTCAAAACATGCTAAACGTCCAGCAATAACTCCCAAAGTAAAGAAGCTAGGCATGAAAGGCATAGCTTGTCTGAAACCTCCTAACAGGACACACAAGCAGACCCTGTCACTTTGGCTCTCAGCCTTTTCCTTTGCCTGGAAAGAGGGAACATGCCTGGAACCTCCTACGGTGCTTTTCTCGGCCCTAGCAGACTGCAGTTCAAAACATGCTAAACGTCCAGCAATAACTCCCAAAGTAAAGAAGCTAGGCATGAAAGGCATAGCTTGTCTGAAACCTCCTAACAGGACACACAAACAGACCCTGTCACTTTGGCTCTCAGCCTTTTCCTTTGCCTGGAAAGAGGGAACATGCCTGGAACCCCCTACGGTGCTTTTCTCGGCCCTAGCAGACTGCAGTTCAAAACATGCTAAACGTCCAGCAATAACTCCCAAAGTAAAGAAGCTAGGACTGAAAGGCATAGCTTGTCTGAAACCTCCTAACAGGACACACAAGCAGACCCTGTCACTTTGGCTCTCAGCCTTTTCCTTTGCCTGGAAAGAGGGAACATGCCTGGAACCTCCTACGGTGCTTTTCTCGGCCCTAGCAGACTGCAGTTCAAAACATGCTAAACGTCCAGCAATAACTCCCAAAGTAAAGAAGCTAGGACTGAAAGGCATAGCTTGTCTGAAACCTCCTAACAGGACACACAAGCAGACCCTGTCACTTTGGCTCTCAGCCTTTTCCTTTGCCTGGAAAGAGGGAACATGCCTGGAAGCTCCTACGGTGCTTTTCTCGGCCCTAGCAGACTGCAGTTCAAAACATGCTAAACGTCCAGCAATAACTCCCAAAGTAAAGAAGCTAGGCATGAAAGGCATAGCTTGTCTGAAACCTCCTAACAGGACACACAAGCAGACCCTGTCACTTTGGCTCTCAGCCTTTTCCTTTGCCTGGAAAGAGGGAACATGCCTGGAACCTCCTACGGTGCTTTTCTCGGCCCTAGCAGACTGCAGTTCAAAACATGCTAAACGTCCAGCAATAACTCCCAAAGTAAAGAAGCTAGGACTGAAAGGCATAGCTTGTCTGAAACCTCCTAACAGGACACACAAGCAGACCCTGTCACTTTGGCTCTCAGCCTTTTCCTTTGCCTGGAAAGAGGGAACATGCCTGGAACCTCCTACGGTGCTTTTCTCGGCCCTAGCAGACTGCAGTTCAAAACATGCTAAACGTCCAGCAATAACTCCCAAAGTAAAGAAGCTAGGCATGAAAGGCATAGCTTGTCTGAAACCTCCTAACAGGACACACAAGCAGACCCTGTCACTTTGGCTCTCAGCCTTTTCCTTTGCCTGGAAAGAGGGAACATGCCTGGAACCTCCTACGGTGCTTTTCTCGGCCCTAGCAGACTGCAGTTCAAAACATGCTAAACGTCCAGCAATAACTCCCAAAGTAAAGAAGCTAGGACTGAAAGGCATAGCTTGTCTGAAACCTCCTAACAGGACACACAAGCAGACCCTGTCACTTTGGCTCTCAGCCTTTTCCTTTGCCTGGAAAGAGGGAACATGCCTGGAAGCTCCTACGGTGCTTTTCTCGGCCCTAGCAGACTGCAGTTCAAAACATGCTAAACGTCCAGCAATAACTCCCAAAGTAAAGAAGCTAGGCCTGAAAGGCATAGCTTGTCTGAAACCTCTTAACAGGACACACAAACAGACCCTGTCACTTTGGCTCTCAGCCTTTTCCTTTGCCTGGAAAGAGGGAACATGCCTGGAAGCTCCTACGGTGCTTTTCTCGGCCCTAGCAGACTGCAGTTCAAAACATGCTAAACGTCCAGCAATAACTCCCAAAGTAAAGAAGCTAGGACTGAAAGGCATAGCTTGTCTGAAACCTCCTAACAGGACACACAAGCAGACCCTGTCACTTTGGCTCTCAGCCTTTTCCTTTGCCTGGAAAGAGGGAACATGCCTGGAAGCTCCTACGGTGCTTTTCTCGGCCCTAGCAGACTGCAGTTCAAAACATGCTAAACGTCCAGCAATAACTCCCAAAGTAAAGAAGCTAGGACTGAAAGGCATAGCTTGTCTGAAACCTCCTAACAGGACACACAAGCAGACCCTGTCACTTTGGCTCTCAGCCTTTTCCTTTGCCTGGAAAGAGGGAACATGCATGGAAGCTCCTACGGTGCTTTTCTCGGCCCTAGCAGACTGCAGTTCAAAACATGCTAAACGTCCAGCAATAACTCCCAAAGTAAAGAAGCTAGGACTGAAAGGCATAGCTTGTCTGAAACCTCCTAACAGGACACACAAGCAGACCCTGTCACTTTGGCTCTCAGCTTTTCCTTTGCCTGGAAAGAGGGAACATGCCTGGAAGCTCCTACGGTGCTTTTCTCGGCCCTAGCAGACTGCAGATCAAAACATGCTAAACGTCCAGCAATAACTCCCAAAGTAAAGAAGCTAGGCATGAAAGGCATAGCTTGTCTGAAACCTCCTAACAGGACACACAAGCAGACCCTGTCACTTTGGCTCTCAGCCTTTTCCTTTGCCTGGAAAGAGGGAACATGCCTGGAACCTCCTACGGTGCTTTTCTCGGCCCTAGCAGACTGCAGTTCAAAACATGCTAAACGTCCAGCAATAACTCCCAACGTAAAGAAGCTAGGACTGAAAGGCATAGCTTGTCTGAAACCTCTTAACAGGACACACAAACAGACCCTGTCACTTTGGCTCTCAGCCTTTTCCTTTGCCTGGAAAGAGGGAACATGCCTGGAAGCTCCTACGGTGCTTTTCTCGGCCCTAGCAGACTACAGTTCAAAACATGCTAAACGTCCAGCAATAACTCCCAAAGTAAAGAAGCTAGGACTGAAAGGCATAGCTTGTCTGAAACCTCCTAACAGGACACACAAGCAGACCCTGTCACTTTGGCTCTCAGCCTTTTCCTTTGCCTGGAAAGAGGGAACATGCCTGGAAGCTCCTATGGTGCTTTTCTCGGCCCTAGCAGACTGCAGTTCAAAACATGCTAAACGTCCAGCAATAACTCCCAAAGTAAAGAAGCTAGGACTGAAAGGCATAGCTTGTCTGAAACCTCCTAACAGGACACACAAGCAGACCCTGTCACTTTGGCTCTCAGCCTGTTCCTTTGCCTGGAAAGAGGGAACATGCCTGGAACCTCCTACGGTGCTTTTCTCGGCCCTAGCAGACTGCAGTTCAAAACATGCTAAACGTCCAGCAATAACTCCCAAAGTAAAGAAGCTAGGCATGAAAGGCATAGCTTGTCTGAAACCTCCTAACAGGACACACAAGCAGACCCTGTCACTTTGGCTCTCAGCCTTTTCCTTTGCCTGGAAAGAGGGAACATGCCTGGAAGCTCCTACGGTGCTTTTCTCGGCCCTAGCAGACTGCAGTTCAAAACATGCTAAACGTCCAGCAATAACTCCCAAAGTAAAGAAGCTAGGACTGAAAGGCATAGCTTGTCTGAAACCTCTTAACAGGACACACAAACAGACCCTGTCACTTTGGCTCTCAGCCTTTTCCTTTGCCTGGAAAGAGGGAACATGCCTGGAAGCTCCTACGGTGCTTTTCTCGGCCCTAGCAGACTGCAGTTCAAAACATGCTAAACGTCCAGCAATAACTCCCAAAGTAAAGAAGCTAGGCCTGAAAGGCATAGCTTGTCTGAAACCTCCTAACAGGACACACAAGCAGACCCTGTCACTTTGGCTCTCAGACTTTTCCTTTGCCTGGAAAGAGGGAACATGCCTGGAAGCTCCTACGGTGCTTTTCTCGGCCCTAGCAGACTGCAGTTCAAAACATGCTAAACGTCCAGCAATAACTCCCAAAGTAAAGAAGCTAGGACTGAAAGGCATAGCTTGTCTGAAACCTCCTAACAGGACACACAAGCAGACCCTGTCACTTTGGCTCTCAGCCTTTTCCTTTGCCTGGAAAGAGGGAACATGCCTGGAAGCTCCTACGGTGCTTTTCTCGGCCCTAGCAGACTGCAGTTCAAAACATGCTAAACGTCCAGCAATAACTCCCAAAGTAAAGAAGCTAGGCATGAAAGGCATAGCTTGTCTGAAACCTCCTAACAGGACACACAAGCAGACCCTGTCACTTTGGCTCTCAGCCTTTTCCTTTGCCTGGAAAGAGGGAACATGCCTGGAAGCTCCTACGGTGCTTTTCTCGGCCCTAGCAGACTGCAGTTCAAAACATGCTAAACGTCCAGCAATAACTCCCAAAGTAAAGAAGCTAGGCATGAAAGGCATAGCTTGTCTGAAACCTCCTAACAGGACACACAAGCAGACCCTGTCACTTTGGCTCTCAGCCTTTTCCTTTGCCTGGAAAGAGGGAACATGCCTGGAACCTCCTACGGTGCTTTTCTCGGCCCTAGCAGACTGCAGTTCAAAACATGCTAAACGTCCAGCAATAACTCCCAAAGTAAAGAAGCTAGGCATGAAAGGCATAGCTTGTCTGAAACCTCCTAACAGGACACACAAGCAGACCCTGTCACTTTGGCTCTCAGCCTTTTCCTTTGCCTGGAAAGAGGGAACATGCCTGGAAGCTCCTACGGTGCTTTTCTCGGCCCTAGCAGACTGCAGTTCAAAACATGCTAAACGTCCAGCAATAACTCCCAAAGTAAAGAAGCTAGGACTGAAAGGCATAGCTTGTCTGAAACCTCCTAACAGGACACACAAGCAGACCCTGTCACTTTGGCTCTCAGCCTTTTCCTTTGCCTGGAAAGAGGGAACATGCCTGGAAGCTCCTACGGTGCTTTTCTCGGCCCTAGCAGACTGCAGTTCAAAACATGCTAAACGTCCAGCAATAACTCCCAAAGTAAAGAAGCTAGGCCTGAAAGGCATAGCTTGTCTGAAACCTCCTAACAGGACACACAAGCAGACCCTGTCACTTTGGCTCTCAGCCTTTTCCTTTGCCTGGAAAGAGGGAACATGCCTGGAAGCTCCTACGGTGCTTTTCTCGGCCCTAGCAGACTGCAGTTCAAAACATGCTAAACGTCCAGCAATAACTCCCAAAGTAAAGAAGCTAGGCATGAAAGGCATAGCTTGTCTGAAACCTCCTAACAGGACACACAAGCAGACCCTGTCACTTTGGCTCTCAGCCTTTTCCTTTGCCTGGAAAGAGGGAACATGCCTGGAAGCTCCTACGGTGCTTTTCTCGGCCCTAGCAGACTGCAGTTCAAAACATGCTAAACGTCCAGCAATAACTCCCAAAGTAAAGAAGCTAGGCATGAAAGGCATAGCTTGTCTGAAACCTCCTAACAGGACACACAAGCAGACCCTGTCACTTTGGCTCTCAGCCTTTTCCTTTGCCTGGAAAGAGGGAACATGCCTGGAAGCTCCTACGGTGCTTTTCTCGGCCCTAGCAGACTGCAGTTCAAAACATGCTAAACGTCCAGCAATAACTCCCAAAGTAAAGAAGCTAGGCATGAAAGGCATAGCTTGTCTGAAACCTCCTAACAGGACACACAAGCAGACCCTGTCACTTTGGCTCTCAGCCTTTTCCTTTGCCTGGAAAGAGGGAACATGCCTGGAACCTCCTACGGTGCTTTTCTCGGCCCTAGCAGACTGCAGTTCAAAACATGCTAAACGTCCAGCAATAACTCCCAAAGTAAAGAAGCTAGGCATGAAAGGCATAGCTTGTCTGAAACCTCCTAACAGGACACACAAGCAGACCCTGTCACTTTGGCTCTCAGCCTTTTCCTTTGCCTGGAAAGAGGGGAACATGCCTGGAAGCTCCTACGGTGCTTTTCTCGGCCCTAGCAGACTGCAGTTCAAAACATGCTAAACGTCCAGCAATAACTCCCAAAGTAAAGAAGCTAGGCATGAAAGGCATAGCTTGTCTGAAACCTCCTAACAGGACACACAAGCAGACCCTGTCACTTTGGCTCTCAGCCTTTTCCTTTGCCTGGAAAGAGGGAACATGCCTGGAAGCTCCTACGGTGCTTTTCTCGGCCCTAGCAGACTGCAGTTCAAAACATGCTAAACGTCCAGCAATAACTCCCAAAGTAAAGAAGCTAGGACTGAAAGGCATAGCTTGTCTGAAACCTCCTAACAGGACACACAAGCAGACCCTGTCACTTTGGCTCTCAGCCTTTTCCTTTGCCTGGAAAGAGGGAACATGCCTGGAAGCTCCTACGGTGCTTTTCTCGGCCCTAGCAGACTGCAGTTCAAAACATGCTAAACGTCCAGCAATAACTCCCAAAGTAAAGAAGCTAGGCATGAAAGGCATAGCTTGTCTGAAACCTCCTAACAGGACACACAAGCAGACCCTGTCACTTTGGCTCTCAGCCTTTTCCTTTGCCTGGAAAGAGGGAACATGCCTGGAACCTCCTACGGTGCTTTTCTCGGCCCTAGCAGACTGCAGTTCAAAACATGCTAAACGTCCAGCAATAACTCCCAAAGTAAAGAAGCTAGGACTGAAAGGCATAGCTTGTCTGAAACCTCCTAACAGGACACACAAGCAGACCCTGTCACTTTGGCTCTCAGCCTTTTCCTTTGCCTGGAAAGAGGGGAACATGCCTGGAAGCTCCTACGGTGCTTTTCTCGGCCCTAGCAGACTGCAGTTCAAAACATGCTAAACGTCCAGCAATAACTCCCAAAGTAAAGAAGCTAGGACTGAAAGGCATAGCTTGTCTGAAACCTCCTAACAGGACACACAAGCAGACCCTGTCACTTTGGCTCTCAGCCTTTTCCTTTGCCTGGAAAGAGGGAACATGCCTGGAACCTCCTACGGTGCTTTTCTCGGCCCTAGCAGACTGCAGTTCAAAACATGCTAAACGTCCAGCAATAACTCCCAAAGTAAAGAAGCTAGGACTGAAAGGCATAGCTTGTCTGAAACCTCCTAACAGGACACACAAGCAGACCCTGTCACTTTGGCTCTCAGCCTTTTCCTTTGCCTGGAAAGAGGGAACATGCCTGGAACCTCCTACGGTGCTTTTCTCGGCCCTAGCAGACTGCAGTTCAAAACATGCTAAACGTCCAGCAATAACTCCCAAAGTAAAGAAGCTAGGCATGAAAGGCATAGCTTGTCTGAAACCTCCTAACAGGACACACAAGCAGACCCTGTCACTTTGGCTCTCAGCCTTTTCCTTTGCCTGGAAAGAGGGAACATGCCTGGAAGCTCCTACGGTGCTTTTCTCGGCCCTAGCAGACTGCAGTTCAAAACATGCTAAACGTCCAGCAATAACTCCCAAAGTAAAGAAGCTAGGCTTGAAAGGCATAGCTTGTCTGAAACCTCCTAACAGGACACACAAGCAGACCCTGTCACTTTGGCTCTCAGCCTTTTCCTTTGCCTGGAAAGAGGGAACATGCCTGGAACCTCCTACGGTGCTTTTCTCGGCCCTAGCAGACTGCAGTTCAAAACATGCTAAACGTCCAGCAATAACTCCCAAAGTAAAGAAGCTAGGACTGAAAGGCATAGCTTGTCTGAAACCTCCTAACAGGACACACAAGCAGACCCTGTCACTTTGGCTCTCAGCCTTTTCCTTTGCCTGGAAAGAGGGAACATGCCTGGAAGCTCCTACGGTGCTTTTCTCGGCCCTAGCAGACTGCAGTTCAAAACATGCTAAACGTCCAGCAATAACTCCCAAAGTAAAGAAGCTAGGCCTGAAAGGCATAGCTTGTCTGAAACCTCTTAACAGGACACACAAACAGACCCTGTCACTTTGGCTCTCAGCCTTTTCCTTTGCCTGGAAAGAGGGAACATGCCTGGAAGCTCCTACGGTGCTTTTCTCGGCCCTAGCAGACTGCAGTTCAAAACATGCTAAAAGTCCAGCAATAACTCCCAAAGTAAAGAAGCTAGGACTGAAAGGCATAGCTTGTCTGAAACCTCCTAACAGGACACACAAGCAGACCCTGTCACTTTGGCTCTCAGCCTTTTCCTTTGCCTGGAAAGAGGGAACATGCCTGGAAGCTCCTACGGTGCTTTTCTCGGCCCTAGCAGACTGCAGTTCAAAACATGCTAAACGTCCAGCAATAACTCCCAAAGTAAAGAAGCTAGGACTGAAAGGCATAGCTTGTCTGAAACCTCCTAACAGGACACACAAGCAGACCCTGTCACTTTGGCTCTCAGCCTTTTCCTTTGCCTGGAAAGAGGGAACATGCCTGGAAGCTCCTACGGTGCTTTTCTCGGCCCTAGCAGACTGCAGTTCAAAACATGCTAAACGTCCAGCAATAACTCCCAAAGTAAAGAAGCTAGGACTGAAAGGCATAGCTTGTCTGAAACCTCCTAACAGGACACACAAGCAGACCCTGTCACTTTGGCTCTCAGCCTTTTCCTTTGCCTGGAAAGAGGGAACATGCCTGGAACCTCCTACGGTGCTTTTCTCGGCCCTAGCAGACTGCAGTTCAAAACATGCTAAACGTCCAGCAATAACTCCCAAAGTAAAGAAGCTAGGCATGAAAGGCATAGCTTGTCTGAAACCTCCTAACAGGACACACAAGCAGACCCTGTCACTTTGGCTCTCAGCCTTTTCCTTTGCCTGGAAAGAGGGAACATGCCTGGAACCTCCTACGGTGCTTTTCTCGGCCCTAGCAGACTGCAGTTCAAAACATGCTAAACGTCCAGCAATAACTCCCAAAGTAAAGAAGCTAGGCCTGAAAGGCATAGCTTGTCTGAAACCTCCTAACAGGACACACAAGCAGACCCTGTCACTTTGGCTCTCAGCCTTTTCCTTTGCCTGGAAAGAGGGAACATGCCTGGAACCTCCTACGGTGCTTTTCTCGGCCCTAGCAGACTGCAGTTCAAAACATGCTAAACGTCCAGCAATAACTCCCAAAGTAAAGAAGCTAGGACTGAAAGGCATAGCTTGTCTGAAACCTCCTAACAGGACACACAAGCAGACCCTGTCACTTTGGCTCTCAGCCTTTTCCTTTGCCTGGAAAGAGGGAACATGCCTGGAACCTCCTACGGTGCTTTTCTCGGCCCTAGCAGACTGCAGTTCAAAACATGCTAAACGTCCAGCAATAACTCCCAAAGTAAAGAAGCTAGGCATGAAAGGCATAGCTTGTCTGAAACCTCCTAACAGGACACACAAGCAGACCCTGTCACTTTGGCTCTCAGCCTTTTCCTTTGCCTGGAAAGAGGGAACATGCCTGGAAGCTCCTACGGTGCTTTTCTCGGCCCTAGCAGACTGCAGTTCAAAACATGCTAAACGTCCAGCAATAACTCCCAAAGTAAAGAAGCTAGGCCTGAAAGGCATAGCTTGTCTGAAACCTCCTAACAGGACACACAAGCAGACCCTGTCACTTTGGCTCTCAGCCTTTTCCTTTGCCTGGAAAGAGGGAACATGCCTGGAACCTCCTACGGTGCTTTTCTCGGCCCTAGCAGACTGCAGTTCAAAACATGCTAAACGTCCAGCAATAACTCCCAAAGTAAAGAAGCTAGGACTGAAAGGCATAGCTTGTCTGAAACCTCCTAACAGGACACACAAGCAGACCCTGTCACTTTGGCTCTCAGCCTTTTCCTTTGCCTGGAAAGAGGGAACATGCCTGGAAGCTCCTACGGTGCTTTTCTCGGCCCTAGCAGACTGCAGTTCAAAACATGCTAAACGTCCAGCAATAACTCCCAAAGTAAAGAAGCTAGGCCTGAAAGGCATAGCTTGTCTGAAACCTCTTAACAGGACACACAAACAGACCCTGTCACTTTGGCTCTCAGCCTTTTCCTTTGCCTGGAAAGAGGGAACATGCCTGGAAGCTCCTACGGTGCTTTTCTCGGCCCTAGCAGACTGCAGTTCAAAACATGCTAAACGTCCAGCAATAACTCCCAAAGTAAAGAAGCTAGGACTGAAAGGCATAGCTTGTCTGAAACCTCCTAACAGGACACACAAGCAGACCCTGTCACTTTGGCTCTCAGCCTTTTCCTTTGCCTGGAAAGAGGGAACATGCCTGGAAGCTCCTACGGTGCTTTTCTCGGCCCTAGCAGACTGCAGTTCAAAACATGCTAAACGTCCAGCAATAACTCCCAAAGTAAAGAAGCTAGGTCTGAAAGGCATAGCTTGTCTGAAACCTCCTAACAGGACACACAAGCAGACCCTGTCACTTTGGCTCTCAGCCTTTTCCTTTGCCTGGAAAGAGGGAACATGCCTGGAAGCTCCTACGGTGCTTTTCTCGGCCCTAGCAGACTGCAGTTCAAAACATGCTAAACGTCCAGCAATAACTCCCAAAGTAAAGAAGCTAGGACTGAAAGGCATAGCTTGTCTGAAACCTCCTAACAGGACACACAAGCAGACCCTGTCACTTTGGCTCTCAGCCTTTTCCTTTGCCTGGAAAGAGGGAACATGCCTGGAAGCTCCTACGGTGCTTTTCTCGGCCCTAGCAGACTGCAGTTCAAAACATGCTAAACGTCCAGCAATAACTCCCAAAGTAAAGAAGCTAGGACTGAAAGGCATAGCTTGTCTGAAACCTCCTAACAGGATACACAAACAGACCCTGTCACTTTGGCTCTCAGCCTTTTCCTTTGCCTGGAAAGAGGGAACATGCCTGGAAGCTCCTACGGTGCTTTTCTCGGCCCTAGCAGACTGCAGTTCAAAACATGCTAAACGTCCAGCAATAACTCCCAAAGTAAAGAAGCTAGGCATGAAAGGCATAGCTTGTCTGAAACCTCCTAACAGGACACACAAGCAGACCCTGTCACTTTGGCTCTCAGCCTTTTCCTTTGCCTGGAAAGAGGGAACATGCCTGGAACCTCCTACGGTGCTTTTCTCGGCCCTAGCAGACTGCAGTTCAAAACATGCTAAACGTCCAGCAATAACTCCCAAAGTAAAGAAGCTAGGACTGAAAGGCATAGCTTGTCTGAAACCTCCTAACAGGACACACAAGCAGACCCTGTCACTTTGGCTCTCAGCCTTTTCCTTTGCCTGGAAAGAGGGAACATGCCTGGAAGCTCCTACGGTGCTTTTCTCGGCCCTAGCAGACTGCAGTTCAAAACATGCTAAACGTCCAGCAATAACTCCCAAAGTAAAGAAGCTAGGCCTGAAAGGCATAGCTTGTCTGAAACCTCTTAACAGGACACACAAACAGACCCTGTCACTTTGGCTCTCAGCCTTTTCCTTTGCCTGGAAAGAGGGAACATGCCTGGAACCTCCTACGGTGCTTTTCTCGGCCCTAGCAGACTGCAGTTCAAAACATGCTAAACGTCCAGCAATAACTCCCAAAGTA
This sequence comes from Rallus limicola, assembly GCA_022605955.1. Classification (NCBI taxonomy): domain Eukaryota; kingdom Metazoa; phylum Chordata; class Aves; order Gruiformes; family Rallidae; genus Rallus; species Rallus limicola. The sequence goes on from JAKCOZ010000873.1 coordinate 21,620, forward strand.
AAGAAGCTAGGCATGAAAGGCATAGCTTGTCTGAAACCTCCTAACAGGACACACAAGCAGACCCTGTCACTTTGGCTCTCAGCCTTTTCCTTTGCCTGGAAAGAGGGAACATGCCTGGAAGCTCCTACGGTGCTTTTCTCGGCCCTAGCAGACTGCAGTTCAAAACATGCTAAACGTCCAGCAATAACTCCCAAAGTAAAGAAGCTAGGACTGAAAGGCATAGCTTGTCTGAAACCTCCTAACAGGACACACAAGCAGACCCTGTCACTTTGGCTCTCAGCCTTTTCCTTTGCCTGGAAAGAGGGAACATGCCTGGAAGCTCCTACGGTGCTTTTCTCGGCCCTAGCAGACTGCAGTTCAAAACATGCTAAACGTCCAGCAATAACTCCCAAAGTAAAGAAGCTAGGCATGAAAGGCATAGCTTGTCTGAAACCTCCTAACAGGACACACAAGCAGACCCTGTCACTTTGGCTCTCAGCCTTTTCCTTTGCCTGGAAAGAGGGAACATGCCTGGAAGCTCCTACGGTGCTTTTCTCGGCCCTAGCAGACTGCAGTTCAAAACATGCTAAACGTCCAGCAATAACTCCCAAAGTAAAGAAGCTAGGACTGAAAGGCATAGCTTGTCTGAAACCTCCTAACAGGACACACAAGCAGACCCTGTCACTTTGGCTCTCAGCCTTTTCCTTTGCCTGGAAAGAGGGAACATGCCTGGAAGCTCCTACGGTGCTTTTCTCGGCCCTAGCAGACTGCAGTTCAAAACATGCTAAACGTCCAGCAATAACTCCCAAAGTAAAGAAGCTAGGCCTGAAAGGCATAGCTTGTCTGAAACCTCTTAACAGGACACACAAACAGACCCTGTCACTTTGGCTCTCAGCCTTTTCCTTTGCCTGGAAAGAGGGAACATGCCTGGAAGCTCCTACGGTGCTTTTCTCGGCCCTAGCAGACTGCAGTTCAAAACATGCTAAACGTCCAGCAATAACTCCCAAAGTAAAGAAGCTAGGTCTGAAAGGCATAGCTTGTCTGAAACCTCCTAACAGGACACACAAGCAGACCCTGTCACTTTGGCTCTCAGCCTTTTCCTTTGCCTGGAAAGAGGGAACATGCCTGGAACCTCCTACGGTGCTTTTCTCGGCCCTAGCAGACTGCAGTTCAAAACATGCTAAACGTCCAGCAATAACTCCCAAAGTAAAGAAGCTAGGACTGAAAGGCATAGCTTGTCTGAAACCTCCTAACAGGACACACAAGCAGACCCTGTCACTTTGGCTCTCAGCCTTTTCCTTTGCCTGGAAAGAGGGAACATGCCTGGAAGCTCCTACGGTGCTTTTCTCGGCCCTAGCAGACTGCAGTTCAAAACATGCTAAACGTCCAGCAATAACTCCCAAAGTAAAGAAGCTAGGTCTGAAAGGCATAGCTTGTCTGAAACCTCCTAACAGGACACACAAGCAGACCTGTCACTTTGGCTCTCAGCCTTTTCCTTTGCCTGGAAAGAGGGAACATGCCTGGAAGCTCCTACGGTGCTTTTCTCGGCCCTAGCTGACTGCAGTTCAAAACATGCTAAACGTCCAGCAATAACTCCCAAAGTAAAGAAGCTAGGACTGAAAGGCATAGCTTGTCTGAAACCTCCTAACAGGACACACAAGCAGACCCTGTCACTTTGGCTCTCAGCCTTTCCTTTGCTGGAAAGAGGGAACATGCCTGAACCTCCTACGGTGCTTTTCTCGGCCCTAGCAGACTGCAGTTCAAAACATGCTAAACGTCAGCAATAACTCCCAAAGTAAAGAAGCTAGGACTGAAAGGCATAGCTTGTCTGAAACCCTCCTAACAGGACACACAAGCAGACCCTGTCACTTTGGCTCTCAGCCTTTTCCTTTGCCTGGAAAGAGGGAACATGCCTGGAAGCTCCTACGGTGCTTTCTCGGCCCTAGCAGACTGCAGTTCAAAACATGCTAAACGTCCAGCAATAACTCCCAAAGTAAAGAAGCTAGGCATGAAAGGCATAGCTTGTCTGAAACCTCCTAACAGGACACACAAGCAGACCCTGTCACTTTGGCTCTCAGCCTTTTCCTTTGCCTGGAAAGAGGGAACATGCCTGGAACCTCCCTACGGTGCTTTTCTCGGCCCTAGCAGACTGCAGTTCAAAACATGCTAAACGTCCAGCAATAACTCCCAAAGTAAAGAAGCTAGGACTGAAAGGCATAGCTTGTCTGAAACCTCCTAACAGGACACACAAGCAGACCCTGTCACTTTGGCTCTCAGCCTTTTCCTTTGCCTGGAAAGAGGGAACATGCCTGGAAGCTCCTACGGTGCTTTTCTCGGCCCCTAGCAGACTGCAGTTCAAAACATGCTAACGTCCAGCAATAACTCCCAAAGTAAAGAAGCTAGGACTGAAGGCATAGCTTGTCTGAAACCTCCTAACAGGACACACAAGCAGACCCTGTCACTTTGGCTCTCAGCCTTTTCCTTTGCCTGGAAAGAGGGAACATGCCTGGAAGCTCCTACGGTGCTTTTCTCGGCCCTAGCAGACTGCAGTTCAAACATGCTAAACGTCCAGCAATAACTCCCAAAGTAAAGAAGCTAGGCATGAAAGGCATAGCTTGTCTGAAACCTCCTAACAGGACACACAAGCAGACCTGTCACTTTGGCTCTCAGCCTTTTCCTTTGCCTGGAAAGAGGGAACATGCCTGGAACCTCCTACGGTGCTTTTCTCGGCCCTAGCAGACTGCAGTTCAAAACATGCTAAACGTCCAGCAATAACTCCCAAAGTAAAGAAGCTAGGACTGAAAGGCATAGCTTGTCTGAAACCTCCTAACAGGACACACAAGCAGACCCTGTCACTTTGGCTCTCAGCCTTTTCCTTTGCCTGGAAAGAGGGAACATGCCTGAAGCTCCTACGGTGCTTTTCTCGGCCCTAGCAGACTGCAGTTCAAAACATGCTAAACGTCCAGCAATAACTCCCAAAGTAAAGAAGCTAGGACTGAAAGGCATAGCTTGTCTGAAACCTCCTAACAGGACACACAAGCAGCAGACCCTGTCACTTTGGCTCTCAGCCTTTTCCTTTGCCTGGAAAGAGGGAACATGCCTGGAACCTCCTACGGTGCTTTTCTCGGCCCTAGCAGACTGCAGTTCAAAACATGCTAAACGTCCAGCAATAACTCCCAAAGTAAAGAAGCTAGGACTGAAAGGCATAGCTTGTCTGAAACCTCCTAACAGGACACACAAGCAGACCCTGTCACTTTGGCTCTCAGCCTTTTCCTTTGCCTGGAAAGAGGGAACATGCCTGGAAGCTCCTACGGTGCTTTTCTCGGCCCTAGCAGACTGCAGTTCAAAACATGCTAAACGTCCAGCAATAACTCCCAAAGTAAAGAAGCTAGGCATGAAAGGCATAGCTTGTCTGAAACCTCCTAACAGGACACACAAGCAGACCCTGTCACTTTGGCTCTCAGCCTTTTCCTTTGCCTGGAAAGAGGGAACATGCCTGGAAGCTCCTACGGTGCTTTTCTCGGCCCTAGCAGACTGCAGTTCAAAACATGCTAAACGTCCAGCAATAACTCCCAAAGTAAAGAAGCTAGGCATGAAAGGCATAGCTTGTCTGAAACCTCCTAACAGGACACACAAGCAGACCCCTGTCACTTTGGCTCTCAGCCTTTTCCTTTGCCTGGAAAGAGGGAACATGCCTGGAACCTCCTACGGTGCTTTTCTCGGCCCTAGCAGACTGCAGTTCAAAACATGCTAAACGTCCAGCAATAACTCCCAAAGTAAAGAAGCTAGGCCTGAAAGGCATAGCTTGTCTGAAACCTCTTAACAGGACACACAAACAGACCCTGTCACTTTGGCTCTCAGCCTTTTCCTTTGCCTGGAAAGAGGGAACATGCCTGGAAGCTCCTACGGTGCTTTTCTCGGCCCTAGCAGACTGCAGTTCAAAACATGCTAAAAGTCCAGCATAACTCCCAAAGTAAAGAAGCTAGGACTGAAAGGCATAGCTTGTCTGAAACCTCCTAACAGGACACACAAGCAGACCCTGTCACTTTGGCTCTCAGCCTTTTCCTTTGCCTGGAAAGAGGGAACATGCCTGGAACCTCCTACGGTGCTTTTCTCGGCCCTAGCAGACTGCAGTTCAAAACATGCTAAACGTCCAGCAATAACTCCCAAAGTAAAGAAGCTAGGCCTGAAGGCATAGCTTGTCTGAAACCTCTTAACAGGACACACAAACAGACCCTGTCACTTTGGCTCTCAGCCTTTTCCTTTGCCTGGAAAGAGGGAACATGCCTGGAAGCTCCTACGGTGCTTTTCTCGGCCCTAGCAGACTGCAGTTCAAAACATGCTAAAAGTCCAGCAATAACTCCCAAAGTAAAGAAGCTAGGACTGAAAGGCATAGCTTGTCTGAAACCTCCTAACAGGACACACAAGCAGACCCTGTCACTTTGGCTCTCAGCCTTTTCCTTTGCCTGGAAAGAGGGAACATGCCTGGAACCTCCTACGGTGCTTTTCTCGGCCCTAGCAGACTGCAGTTCAAAACATGCTAAACGTCCAGCAATAACTCCCAAAGTAAAGAAGCTAGGACTGAAAGGCATAGCTTGTCTGAAACCTCCTAACAGGACACACAAGCAGACCCTGTCACTTTGGCTCTCAGCCTTTTCCTTTGCCTGGAAAGAGGGAACATGCCTGGAAGCTCCTACGGTGCTTTTCTCGGCCCTAGCAGACTGCAGTTCAAAACATGCTAAACGTCCAGCAATAACTCCCAAAGTAAAGAAGCTAGGCATGAAAGGCATAGCTTGTCTGAAACCTCCTAACAGGACACACAAGCAGACCCTGTCACTTTGGCTCTCAGCCTTTTCCTTTGCCTGGAAAGAGGGAACATGCCTGGAACTCCTATGGTGCTTTTCTCGGCCCTAGCAGACTGCAGTTCAAAACATGCTAAACGTCCAGCAATAACTCCCAAAGTAAAGAAGCTAGGACTGAAAGGCATAGCTTGTCTGAAACCTCCTAACAGGACACACAAGCAGACCCTGTCACTTTGGCTCTCAGCCTTTTCCTTTGCCTGGAAAGAGGGAACATGCCTGGAAGCTCCTACGGTGCTTTTCTCGGCCCTAGCAGACTGCAGTTCAAAACATGCTAAACGTCCAGCAATAACTCCCAAAGTAAAGAAGCTAGGCATGAAAGGCATAGCTTGTCTGAAACCTCCTAACAGGACACACAAGCAGACCCTGTCACTTTGGCTCTCAGCCTTTTCCTTTGCCTGGAAAGAGGGAACATGCCTGGAAGCTCCTACGGTGCTTTTCTCGGCCCTAGCAGACTGCAGTTCAAAACATGCTAAACGTCCAGCAATAACTCCCAAAGTAAAGAAGCTAGGCATGAAAGGCATAGCTTGTCTGAAACCTCCTAACAGGACACACAAGCAGACCCTGTCACTTTGGCTCTCAGCCTTTTCCTTTGCCTGGAAAGAGGGAACATGCCTGGAACCTCCTACGGTGCTTTTCTCGGCCCTAGCAGACTGCAGTTCAAAACATGCTAAACGTCCAGCAATAACTCCCAAAGTAAAGAAGCTAGGCCTGAAAGGCATAGCTTGTCTGAAACCTCTTAACAGGACACACAAACAGACCCTGTCACTTTGGCTCTCAGCCTTTTCCTTTGCCTGGAAAGAGGGAACATGCCTGGAAGCTCCTACGGTGCTTTTCTCGGCCCTAGCAGACTGCAGTTCAAAACATGCTAAAAGTCCAGCAATAACTCCCAAAGTAAAGAAGCTAGGACTGAAAGGCATAGCTTGTCTGAAACCTCCTAACAGGACACACAAGCAGACCCTGTCACTTTGGCTCTCAGCCTTTTCCTTTGCCTGGAAAGAGGGAACATGCCTGGAACCTCCTACGGTGCTTTTCTCGGCCCTAGCAGACTGCAGTTCAAAACATGCTAAACGTCCAGCAATAACTCCCAAAGTAAAGAAGCTAGGCCTGAAAGGCATAGCTTGTCTGAAACCTCTTAACAGGACACACAAACAGACCCTGTCACTTTGGCTCTCAGCCTTTTCCTTTGCCTGGAAAGAGGGAACATGCCTGGAAGCTCCTACGGTGCTTTTCTCGGCCCTAGCAGACTGCAGTTCAAAACATGCTAAAAGTCCAGCAATAACTCCCAAAGTAAAGAAGCTAGGACTGAAAGGCATAGCTTGTCTGAAACCTCCTAACAGGACACACAAGCAGACCCTGTCACTTTGGCTCTCAGCCTTTTCCTTTGCCTGGAAAGAGGGAACATGCCTGGAACCTCCTACGGTGCTTTTCTCGGCCCTAGCAGACTGCAGTTCAAAACATGCTAAACGTCCAGCAATAACTCCCAAAGTAAAGAAGCTAGGACTGAAAGGCATAGCTTGTCTGAAACCTCCTAACAGGACACACAAGCAGACCCTGTCACTTTGGCTCTCAGCCTTTTCCTTTGCCTGGAAAGAGGGAACATGCCTGGAAGCTCCTACGGTGCTTTTCTCGGCCCTAGCAGACTGCAGTTCAAAACATGCTAAACGTCCAGCAATAACTCCCAAAGTAAAGAAGCTAGGCATGAAAGGCATAGCTTGTCTGAAACCTCCTAACAGGACACACAAGCAGACCCTGTCACTTTGGCTCTCAGCCTTTTCCTTTGCCTGGAAAGAGGGAACATGCCTGGAACCTCCTATGGTGCTTTTCTCGGCCCTAGCAGACTGCAGTTCAAAACATGCTAAACGTCCAGCAATAACTCCCAAAATAAAGAAGCTAGGACTGAAAGGCATAGCTTGTCTGAAACCTCCTAACAGGACACACAAGCAGACCCTGTCACTTTGGCTCTCAGCCTTTTCCTTTGCCTGGAAAGAGGGAACATGCCTGGAACCTCCTACGGTGCTTTTCTCGGCCCTAGCAGACTGCAGTTCAAAACATGCTAAACGTCCAGCAATAACTCCCAAAGTAAAGAAGCTAGGCATGAAAGGCATAGCTTGTCTGAAACCTCCTAACAGGACACACAAGCAGACCCTGTCACTTTGGCTCTCAGCCTTTTCCTTTGCCTGGAAAGAGGGAACATGCCTGGAAGCTCCTACGGTGCTTTTCTCGGCCCTAGCAGACTGCAGTTCAAAACATGCTAAACGTCCAGCAATAACTCCCAAAGTAAAGAAGCTAGGACTGAAAGGCATAGCTTGTCTGAAACCTCCTAACAGGACACACAAGCAGACCCTGTCACTTTGGCTCTCAGCCTTTTCCTTTGCCTGGAAAGAGGGAACATGCCTGGAACCTCCTACGGTGCTTTTCTCGGCCCTAGCAGACTGCAGTTCAAAACATGCTAAACGTCCAGCAATAACTCCCAAAGTAAAGAAGCTAGGCATGAAAGGCATAGCTTGTCTGAAACCTCCTAACAGGACACACAAGCAGACCCTGTCACTTTGGCTCTCAGCCTTTTCCTTTGCCTGGAAAGAGGGAACATGCCTGGAAGCTCCTACGGTGCTTTTCTCGGCCCTAGCAGACTGCAGTTCAAAACATGCTAAACGTCCAGCAATAACTCCCAAAGTAAAGAAGCTAGGCCTGAAAGGCATAGCTTGTCTGAAACCTCCTAACAGGACACACAAGCAGACCCTGTCACTTTGGCTCTCAGCCTTTTCCTTTGCCTGGAAAGAGGGAACATGCCTGGAAGCTCCTACGGTGCTTTTCTCGGCCCTAGCAGACTGCAGTTCAAAACATGCTAAACGTCCAGCAATAACTCCCAAAGTAAAGAAGCTAGGCATGAAAGGCATAGCTTGTCTGAAACCTCCTAACAGGACACACAAGCAGACCCTGTCACTTTGGCTCTCAGCCTTTTCCTTTGCCTGGAAAGAGGGAACATGCCTGGAACCTCCTATGGTGCTTTTCTCGGCCCTAGCAGACTGCAGTTCAAAACATGCTAAACGTCCAGCAATAACTCCCAAAGTAAAGAAGCTAGGACTGAAAGGCATAGCTTGTCTGAAACCTCCTAACAGGACACACAAGCAGACCCTGTCACTTTGGCTCTCAGCCTTTTCCTTTGCCTGGAAAGAGGGAACATGCCTGGAACCTCCTACGGTGCTTTTCTCGGCCCTAGCAGACTGCAGTTCAAAACATGCTAAACGTCCAGCAATAACTCCCAAAGTAAAGAAGCTAGGCATGAAAGGCATAGCTTGTCTGAAACCTCCTAACAGGACACACAAGCAGACCCTGTCACTTTGGCTCTCAGCCTTTTCCTTTGCCTGGAAAGAGGGAACATGCCTGGAAGCTCCTACGGTGCTTTTCTCGGCCCTAGCAGACTGCAGTTCAAAACATGCTAAACGTCCAGCAATAACTCCCAAAGTAAAGAAGCTAGGACTGAAAGGCATAGCTTGTCTGAAACCTCCTAACAGGACACACAAGCAGACCCTGTCACTTTGGCTCTCAGCCTTTTCCTTTGCCTGGAAAGAGGGAACATGCCTGGAACCTCCTACGGTGCTTTTCTCGGCCCTAGCAGACTGCAGTTCAAAACATGCTAAACGTCCAGCAATAACTCCCAAAGTAAAGAAGCTAGGCATGAAAGGCATAGCTTGTCTGAAACCTCCTAACAGGACACACAAGCAGACCCTGTCACTTTGGCTCTCAGCCTTTTCCTTTGCCTGGAAAGAGGGAACATGCCTGGAAGCTCCTACGGTGCTTTTCTCGGCCCTAGCAGACTGCAGTTCAAAACATGCTAAACGTCCAGCAATAACTCCCAAAGTAAAGAAGCTAGGCCTGAAAGGCATAGCTTGTCTGAAACCTCCTAACAGGACACACAAGCAGACCCTGTCACTTTGGCTCTCAGCCTTTTCCTTTGCCTGGAAAGAGGGAACATGCCTGGAACCTCCTACGGTGCTTTTCTCGGCCCTAGCAGACTGCAGTTCAAAACATGCTAAACGTCCAGCAATAACTCCCAAAGTAAAGAAGCTAGGACTGAAAGGCATAGCTTGTCTGAAACCTCCTAACAGGACACACAAGCAGACCCTGTCACTTTGGCTCTCAGCCTTTTCCTTTGCCTGGAAAGAGGGAACATGCCTGGAAGCTCCTACGGTGCTTTTCTCGGCCCTAGCAGACTGCAGTTCAAAACATGCTAAACGTCCAGCAATAACTCCCAAAGTAAAGAAGCTAGGCCTGAAAGGCATAGCTTGTCTGAAACCTCTTAACAGGACACACAAACAGACCCTGTCACTTTGGCTCTCAGCCTTTTCCTTTGCCTGGAAAGAGGGAACATGCCTGGAAGCTCCTACGGTGCTTTTCTCGGCCCTAGCAGACTGCAGTTCAAAACATGCTAAACGTCCAGCAATAACTCCCAAAGTAAAGAAGCTAGGACTGAAAGGCATAGCTTGTCTGAAACCTCCTAACAGGACACACAAGCAGACCCTGTCACTTTGGCTCTCAGCCTTTTCCTTTGCCTGGAAAGAGGGAACATGCCTGGAAGCTCCTACGGTGCTTTTCTCGGCCCTAGCAGACTGCAGTTCAAAACATGCTAAACGTCCAGCAATAACTCCCAAAGTAAAGAAGCTAGGTCTGAAAGGCATAGCTTGTCTGAAACCTCCTAACAGGACACACAAGCAGACCCTGTCACTTTGGCTCTCAGCCTTTTCCTTTGCCTGGAAAGAGGGAACATGCCTGGAAGCTCCTACGGTGCTTTTCTCGGCCCTAGCAGACTGCAGTTCAAAACATGCTAAACGTCCAGCAATAACTCCCAAAGTAAAGAAGCTAGGCCTGAAAGGCATAGCTTGTCTGAAACCTCCTAACAGGACACACAAGCAGACCCTGTCACTTTGGCTCTCAGCCTTTTCCTTTGCCTGGAAAGAGGGAACATGCCTGGAACCTCCTACGGTGCTTTTCTCGGCCCTAGCAGACTGCAGTTCAAAAGATACTAAACGTCCAGCAATAACTCCCAAAGTAAAGAAGCTAGGCATGAAAGGCATAGCTTGTCTGAAACCTCCTAACAGGACACACAAGCAGACCCTGTCACTTTGGCTCTCAGCCTTTTCCTTTGCCTGGAAAGAGGGAACATGCCTGGAACCTCCTACGGTGCTTTTCTCGGCCCTAGCAGACTGCAATTCAAAACATGCTAAACGTCCAGCAATAACTCCCAAAGTAAAGAAGCTAGGCCTGAAAGGCATAGCTTGTCTGAAACCTCTTAACAGGACACACAAACAGACCCTGTCACTTTGGCTCTCAGCCTTTTCCTTTGCCTGGAAAGAGGGAACATGCCTGGAAGCTCCTACGGTGCTTTTCTCGGCCCTAGCAGACTGCAGTTCAAAACATGCTAAACGTCCAGCAATAACTCCCAAAGTAAAGAAGCTAGGACTGAAAGGCATAGCTTGTCTGAAACCTCCTAACAGGACACACAAGCAGACCCTGTCACTTTGGCTCTCAGCCTTTTCCTTTGCCTGGAAAGAGGGAACATGCCGGGAACCTCCTACGGTGCTTTTCTCGGCCCTAGCAGACTGCAGTTCAAAACATGCTAAACGTCCAGCAATAACTCCCAAAGTAAAGAAGCTAGGTCTGAAAGGCATAGCTTGTCTGAAACCTCCTAACAGGACACACAAGCAGACCCTGTCACTTTGGCTCTCAGCCTTTTCCTTTGCCTGGAAAGAGGGAACATGCCTGGAACCTCCTACGGTGCTTTTCTCGGCCCTAGCAGACTGCAGTTCAAAACATGCTAAACGTCCAGCAATAACTCCCAAAGTAAAGAAGCTAGGACTGAAAGGCATAGCTTGTCTGAAACCTCCTAACAGGACACACAAGCAGACCCTGTCACTTTGGCTCTCAGCCTTTTCCTTTGCCTGGAAAGAGGGAACATGCCTGGAAGCTCCTACGGTGCTTTTCTCGTCCCTAGCAGACTGCAGTTCAAAACATGCTAAACGTCCAGCAATAACTCCCAAAGTAAAGAAGCTAGGCATGAAAGGCATAGCTTGTCTGAAACCTCCTAACAGGACACACAAGCAGACCCTGTCACTTTGGCTCTCAGCCTTTTCCTTTGCCTGGAAAGAGGGAACATGCCTGGAACCTCCTACGGTGCTTTTCTCGGCCCTAGCAGACTGCAGTTCAAAACATGCTAAACGTCCAGCAATAACTCCCAAAGTAAAGAAGCTAGGACTGAAAGGCATAGCTTGTCTGAAACCTCCTAACAGGACACACAAGCAGACCCTGTCACTTTGGCTCTCAGCCTTTTCCTTTGCCTGGAAAGAGGGAACATGCCTGGAAGCTCCTACGGTGCTTTTCTCGGCCCTAGCAGACTGCAGTTCAAAACATGCTAAACGTCCAGCAATAACTCCCAAAGTAAAGAAGCTAGGACTGAAACGCATAGCTTGTCTGAAACCTCTTAACAGGACACACAAACAGACCCTGTCACTTTGGCTCTCAGCCTTTTCCTTTGCCTGGAAAGAGGGAACATGCCTGGAAGCTCCTACGGTGCTTTTCTCGGCCCTAGCAGACTGCAGTTCAAAACATGCTAAACGTCCAGCAATAACTCCCAAAGTAAAGAAGCTAGGCATGAAAGGCATAGCTTGTCTGAAACCTCCTAACAGGACACACAAGCAGACCCTGTCACTTTGGCTCTCAGCCTTTTCCTTTGCCTGGAAAGAGGGAACATGCCTGGAAGCTCCTACGGTGCTTTTCTCGGCCCTAGCAGACTGCAGTTCAAAACATGCTAAACGTCCAGCAATAACTCCCAAAGTAAAGAAGCTAGGACTGAAAGGCATAGCTTGTCTGAAACCTCCTAACAGGACACACAAGCAGACCCTGTCACTTTGGCTCTCAGCCTTTTCCTTTGCCTGGAAAGAGGGAACATGCCTGGAAGCTCCTACGGTGCTTTTCTCGGCCCTAGCAGACTGCAGTTCAAAACATGCTAAACGTCCAGCAATAACTCCCAAAGTAAAGAAGCTAGGACTGAAAGGCATAGCTTGTCTGAAACCTCCTAACAGGACACACAAGCAGACCCTGTCACTTTGGCTCTCAGCCTTTTCCTTTGCCTGGAAAGAGGGAACATGCCTGGAACCTCCTACGGTGCTTTTCTCGGCCCTAGCAGACTGCAGTTCAAAACATGCTAAACGTCCAGCAATAACTCCCAAAGTAAAGAAGCTAGGACTGAAAGGCATAGCTTGTCTGAAACCTCCTAACAGGACACACAAGCAGACCCTGTCACTTTGGCTCTCAGCCTTTTCCTTTGCCTGGAAAGAGGGAACATGCCTGGAAGCTCCTACGGTGCTTTTCTCGGCCCTAGCAGACTGCAGTTCAAAACATGCTAAACGTCCAGCAATAACTCCCAAAGTAAAGAAGCTAGGACTGAAAGGCATAGCTTGTCTGAAACCTCCTAACAGGACACACAAGCAGACCCTGTCACTTTGGCTCTCAGCCTTTTCCTTTGCCTGGAAAGAGGGAACATGCCTGGAACCTCCTACGGTGCTTTTCTCGGCCCTAGCAGACTGCAGTTCAAAACATGCTAAACGTCCAGCAATAACTCCCAAAGTAAAGAAGCTAGGCATGAAAGGCATAGCTTGTCTGAAACCTCCTAACAGGACACACAAGCAGACCCTGTCACTTTGGCTCTCAGCCTTTTCCTTTGCCTGGAAAGAGGGAACATGCCTGGAAGCTCCTACGGTGCTTTTCTCGGCCCTAGCAGACTGCAGTTCAAAACAAGCTAAACGTCCAGCAATAACTCCCAAAGTAAAGAAGCTAGGACTGAAAGGCATAGCTTGTCTGAAACCTCCTAACAGGATACACAAACAGACCCTGTCACTTTGGCTCTCAGCCTTTTCCTTTGCCTGGAAAGTGGGAACATGCCTGGAAGCTCCTACGGTGCTTTTCTCGGCCCTAGCAGACTGCAGTTCAAAACATGCTAAACGTCCAGCAATAACTCCCAAAGTAAAGAAGCTAGGCATGAAAGGCATAGCTTGTCTGAAACCTCCTAACAGGACACACAAGCAGACCCTGTCACTTTGGCTCTCAGCCTTTTCCTTTGCCTGGAAAGAGGGAACATGCCTGGAACCTCCTACGGTGCTTTTCTCGGCCCTAGCAGACTGCAGTTCAAAACATGCTAAACGTCCAGCAATAACTCCCAAAGTAAAGAAGCTAGGCATGAAAGGCATAGCTTGTCTGAAACCTCCTAACAGGACACACAAGCAGACCCTGTCACTTTGGCTCTCAGCCTTTTCCTTTGCCTGGAAAGAGGGAACATGCCTGGAAGCTCCTACGGTGCTTTTCTCGGCCCTAGCAGACTGCAGTTCAAAAGATACTAAACGTCCAGCAATAACTCCCAAAGTAAAGAAGCTAGGCATGAAAGGCATAGCTTGTCTGAAACCTCCTAACAGGACACACAAGCAGACCCTGTCACTTTGGCTCTCAGCCTTTTCCTTTGCCTGGAAAGAGGGAACATGCCTGGAAGCTCCTACGGTGCTTTTCTCGGCCCTAGCAGACTGCAGTTCAAAACATGCTAAACGTCCAGCAATAACTCCCAAAGTAAAGAAGCTAGGCCTGAAAGGCATAGCTTGTCTGAAACCTCCTAACAGGACACACAAGCAGACCCTGTCACTTTGGCTCTCAGCCTTTTCCTTTGCCTGGAAAGAGGGAACATGCCTGGAAGCTCCTACGGTGCTTTTCTCGGCCCTAGCAGACTGCAGTTCAAAACATGCTAAACGTCCAGCAATAACTCCCAAAGTAAAGAAGCTAGGCCTGAAAGGCATAGCTTGTCTGAAACCTCTTAACAGGACACACAAACAGACCCTGTCACTTTGGCTCTCAGCCTTTTCCTTTGCCTGGAAAGAGGGAACATGCCTGGAACCTCCTACGGTGCTTTTCTCGGCCCTAGCAGACTGCAGTTCAAAACATGCTAAACGTCCAGCAATAACTCCCAAAGTAAAGAAGCTAGGCATGAAAGGCATAGCTTGTCTGAAACCTCCTAACAGGACACACAAGCAGACCCTGTCACTTTGGCTCTCAGCCTTTTCCTTTGCCTGGAAAGAGGGAACATGCCTGGAAGCTCCTATGGTGCTTTTCTCGGCCCTAGCTGACTGCAGTTCAAAACATGCTAAACGTCCAGCAATAACTCCCAAAGTAAAGAAGCTAGGACTGAAAGGCATAGCTTGTCTGAAACCTCCTAACAGGACACACAAGCAGACCCTGTCACTTTGGCTCTCAGCCTTTTCCTTTGCCTGGAAAGAGGGAACATGCCTGGAACCTCCTACGGTGCTTTTCTCGGCCCTAGCAGACTGCAGTTCAAAAGATGCTAAACGTCCAGCAATAACTCCCAAAGTAAAGAAGCTAGGCATGAAAGGCATAGCTTGTCTGAAACCTCCTAACAGGACACACAAGCAGACCCTGTCACTTTGGCTCTCAGCCTTTTCCTTTGCCTGGAAAGAGGGAACATGCCTGGAAGCTCCTACGGTGCTTTTCTCGGCCCTAGCAGACTGCAGTTCAAAACATGCTAAACGTCCAGCAATAACTCCCAAAGTAAAGAAGCTAGGCATGAAAGGCATAGCTTGTCTGAAACCTCCTAACAGGACACACAAGCAGACCCTGTCACTTTGGCTCTCAGCCTTTTCCTTTGCCTGGAAAGAGGGAACATGCCTGGAAGCTCCTACGGTGCTTTTCTCGGCCCTAGCAGACTGCAGTTCAAAACATGCTAAACGTCCAGCAATAACTCCCAAAGTAAAGAAGCTAGGACTGAAAGGCATAGCTTGTCTGAAACCTCTTAACAGGACACACAAACAGACCCTGTCACTTTGGCTCTCAGCCTTTTCCTTTGCCTGGAAAGAGGGAACATGCCTGGAAGCTCCTACGGTGCTTTTCTCGGCCCTAGCAGACTGCAGTTCAAAACATGCTAAACGTCCAGCAATAACTCCCAAAGTAAAGAAGCTAGGACTGAAAGGCATAGCTTGTCTGAAACCTCCTAACAGGACACACAAGCAGACCCTGTCACTTTGGCTCTCAGCCTTTTCCTTTGCCTGGAAAGAGGGAACATGCCTGGAAGCTCCTACGGTGCTTTTCTCGGCCCTAGCAGACTGCAGTTCAAAACATGCTAAACGTCCAGCAATAACTCCCAAAGTAAAGAAGCTAGGACTGAAAGGCATAGCTTGTCTGAAACCTCCTAACAGGACACACAAGCAGACCCTGTCACTTTGGCTCTCAGCCTTTTCCTTTGCCTGGAAAGAGGGAACATGCCTGGAAGCTCCTACGGTGCTTTTCTCGGCCCTAGCAGACTGCAGTTCAAAACATGCTAAACGTCCAGCAATAACTCCCAAAGTAAAGAAGCTAGGCATGAAAGGCATAGCTTGTCTGAAACCTCCTAACAGGACACACAAGCAGACCCTGTCACTTTGGCTCTCAGCCTTTTCCTTTGCCTGGAAAGAGGGAACATGCCTGGAACCTCCTACGGTGCTTTTCTCGGCCCTAGCAGACTGCAGTTCAAAACATGCTAAACGTCCAGCAATAACTCCCAAAGTAAAGAAGCTAGGCATGAAAGGCATAGCTTGTCTGAAACCTCTTAACAGGACACACAAACAGACCCTGTCACTTTGGCTCTCAGCCTTTTCCTTTGCCTGGAAAGAGGGAACATGCCTGGAAGCTCCTACGGTGCTTTTCTCGGCCCTAGCAGACTGCAGTTCAAAACATGCTAAACGTCCAGCAATAACTCCCAAAGTAAAGAAGCTAGGACTGAAAGGCATAGCTTGTCTGAAACCTCCTAACAGGACACACAAGCAGACCCTGTCACTTTGGCTCTCAGCCTTTTCCTTTGCCTGGAAAGAGGGAACATGCCTGGAACCTCCTACGGTGCTTTTCTCGGCCCTAGCAGACTGCAGTTCAAAACATGCTAAACGTCCAGCAATAACTCCCAAAGTAAAGAAGCTAGGTCTGAAAGGCATAGCTTGTCTGAAACCTCCTAACAGGACACACAAGCAGACCCTGTCACTTTGGCTCTCAGCCTTTTCCTTTGCCTGGAAAGAGGGAACATGCCTGGAACCTCCTACGGTGCTTTTCTCGGCCCTAGCAGACTGCAGTTCAAAACATGCTAAACGTCCAGCAATAACTCCCAAAGTAAAGAAGCTAGGCATGAAAGGCATAGCTTGTCTGAAACCTCCTAACAGGACACACAAGCAGACCCTGTCACTTTGGCTCTCAGCCTTTTCCTTTGCCTGGAAAGAGGGAACATGCCTGGAAGCTCCTACGGTGCTTTTCTCGGCCCTAGCAGACTGCAGTTCAAAACAAGCTAAACGTCCAGCAATAACTCCCAAAGTAAAGAAGCTAGGACTGAAAGGCATAGCTTGTCTGAAACCTCCTAACAGGACACACAAGCAGACCCTGTCACTTTGGCTCTCAGCCTTTTCCTTTGCCTGGAAAGAGGGAACATGCCTGGAACCTCCTACGGTGCTTTTCTCGGCCCTAGCAGACTGCAGTTCAAAACATGCTAAACGTCCAGCAATAACTCCCAAAGTAAAGAAGCTAGGCATGAAAGGCATAGCTTGTCTGAAACCTCCTAACAGGACACACAAGCAGACCCTGTCACTTTGGCTCTCAGCCTTTTCCTTTGCCTGGAAAGAGGGAACATGCCTGGAACCTCCTACGGTGCTTTTCTCGGCCCTAGCAGATTGCAGTTCAAAACATGCTAAACGTCCAGCAATAACTCCCAAAGTAAAGAAGCTAGGCCTGAAAGGCATAGCTTGTCTGAAACCTCTTAACAGGACACACAAACAGACCCTGTCACTTTGGCTCTCAGCCTTTTCCTTTGCCTGGAAAGAGGGAACATGCCTGGAACCTCCTACGGTGCTTTTCTCGGCCCTAGCAGACTGCAGTTCAAAACATGCTAAACGTCCAGCAATAACTCCCAAAGTAAAGAAGCTAGGACTGAAAGGCATAGCTTGTCTGAAACCTCCTAACAGGACACACAAGCAGACCCTGTCACTTTGGCTCTCAGCCTTTTCCTTTGCCTGGAAAGAGGGAACATGCCTGGAAGCTCCTACGGTGCTTTTCTCGGCCCTAGCAGACTGCAGTTCAAAACATGCTAAACGTCCAGCAATAACTCCCAAAGTAAAGAAGCTAGGACTGAAAGGCATAGCTTGTCTGAAACCTCCTAACAGGACACACAAGCAGACCCTGTCACTTTGGCTCTCAGCCTTTTCCTTTGCCTGGAAAGAGGGAACATGCTTGGAAGCTCCTACGGTGCTTTTCTCGGCCCTAGCAGACTGCAGTTCAAAACATGCTAAACGTCCAGCAATAACTCCCAAAGTAAAGAAGCTAGGACTGAAAGGCATAGCTTGTCTGAAACCTCCTAACAGGACACACAAGCAGACCCTGTCACTTTGGCTCTCAGCCTTTTCCTTTGCCTGGAAAGAGGGAACATGCCTGGAAGCTCCTACGGTGCTTTTCTCGGCCCTAGCAGACTGCAGTTCAAAACATGCTAAACGTCCAGCAATAACTCCCAAAGTAAAGAAGCTAGGCCTGAAAGGCATAGCTTGTCTGAAACCTCCTACCAGGACACACAAGCAGACCCTGTCACTTTGGCTCTCAGCCTTTTCCTTTGCCTGGAAAGAGGGAACATGCCTGGAACCTCCTACGGTGCTTTTCTCGGCCCTAGCAGACTGCAGTTCAAAACATGCTAAACGTCCAGCAATAACTCCCAAAGTAAAGAAGCTAGGACTGAAAGGCATAGCTTGTCTGAAACCTCCTAACAGGACACACAAGCAGACCCTGTCACTTTGGCTCTCAGCCTTTTCCTTTGCCAGGAAAGAGGGAACATGCCTGGAACCTCCTACGGTGCTTTTCTCGGCCCTAGCAGACTGCAGTTCAAAACATGCTAAACGTCCAGCAATAACTCCCAAAGTAAAGAAGCTAGGACTGAAAGGCATAGCTTGTCTGAAACCTCCTAACAGGACACACAAGCAGACCCTGTCACTTTGGCTCTCAGCCTTTTCCTTTGCCTGGAAAGAGGGAACATGCCTGGAACCTCCTACGGTGCTTTTCTCGGCCCTAGCAGACTGCAGTTCAAAAGATGCTAAACGTCCAGCAATATCTCCCAAAGTAAAGAAGCTAGGCATGAAAGGCATAGCTTGTCTGAAACCTCCTAACAGGACACACAAGCAGACCCTGTCACTTTGGCTCTCAGCCTTTTCCTTTGCCTGGAAAGAGGGAACATGCTTGTGTGTCCTGTTAGGAGGTTTCAGACAAGCTATGCCTTTCAGTCCTAGCTTCTTTACTTTGGGAGTTATTGCTGGACGTTTAGCATGTTTTGAATTGCAGTCTGCTAGGGCCGAGAAAAGCACCGTAGGAGCTTCCAGGCATGTTCCCTCTTTCCAGGCAAAGGAAAAGGCTGAGAGCCAAAGTGACAGGGTCTGCTTGTGTGTCCTGTTAGGAGGTTTCAGACAAGCTATGCCTTTCATGCCTAGCTTCTTTACTTTGGGAGTTATTGCTGGACGTTTAGCATGTTTTGAACTGCAGTCTGCTAGGGCCGAGAAAAGCACCGTAGGAGGTTCCAGGCATGTTCCCTCTTTCCAGGCAAAGGAAAAGGCTGAGAGCCAAAGTGACAGGGTCTGCTTGTGTGTCCTGTTAAGAGGTTTCAGACAAGCTATGCCTTTCATGCCTAGCTTCTTTACTTTGGGAGTTATTGCTGGACGTTTAGCATGTTTTGAACTGCAGTCTGCTAGGGCCGAGAAAAGCACCGTAGGAGGTTCCCGGCATGTTCCCTCTTTCCAGGCAAAGGAAAAGGCTGAGAGCCAAAGTGACAGGGTCTGCTTGTGTGTCCTGTTAGGAGGTTTCAGACAAGCTATGCCTTTCAGTCCTAGCTTCTTTACTTTGGGAGTTATTGCTGGACGTTTAGCATGTTTTAACTGCAGTCTGCTAGGGCCGAGAAAAGCACCGTAGGAGGTTCCAGGCATGTTCCCTCTTTCCAGGCAAAGGAAAAGGCTGAGAGCCAAAGTGACAGGGTCTGCTTGTGTGTCCTGTTAGGAGGTTTCAGACAAGCTATGCCTTTCAGTCCTAGCTTCTTTACTTTGGGAGTTATTGCTGGACGTTTAGCATGTTTTGAACTGCAGTCTGCTAGGGCCGAGAAAAGCACCGTAGGAGCTTCCAGGCATGTTCCCTCTTTCCAGGCAAAGGAAAAGGCTGAGAGCCAAAGTGACAGGGTCTGCTTGTGTGTCCTGGTAGGAGGTTTCAGACAAGCTATGCCTTTCAGTCCTAGCTTCTTTACTTTGGGAGTTATTGCTGGACGTTTAGCATGTTTTGAACTGCAGTCTGCTAGGGCCGAGAAAAGCACCGTAGGAGCTTCCAGGCATGTTCCCTCTTTCCAGGCAAAGGAAAAGGCTGAGAGCCAAAGTGACAGGGTCTGTTTGTGTGTCCTGTTAAGAGGTTTCAGACAAGCTATGCCTTTCAGTCCTAGCTTCTTTACTTTGGGAGTTATTGCTGGACGTTTAGCATGTTTTGAATTGCAGTCTGCTAGGGCCGAGAAAAGCACCGTAGGAGCTTCCAGGCATGTTCCCTCTTTCCAGGCAAAGGAAAAGGCTGAGAGCCAAAGTGACAGGGTCTGCTTGTGTGTCCTGTTAGGAGGTTTCAGACAAGCTATGCCTTTCAGTCCTAGCTTCTTTACTTTGGGAGTTATTGCTGGACGTTTAGCATGTTTTGAACTGCAGTCTGCTAGGGCCGAGAAAAGCACCGTAGGAGCTTCCAGGCATGTTCCCTCTTTCCAGGCAAAGGAAAAGGCTGAGAGCCAAAGTGACAGGGTCTGCTTGTGTGTCCTGTTAGGAGGTTTCAGACAAGCTATGCCTTTCATGCCTAGCTTCTTTACTTTGGGAGTTATTGCTGGACGTTTAGCATGTTTTGAACTGCAGTCTGCTAGGGCCGAGAAAAGCACCGTAGGAGCTTCCAGGCATGTTCCCTCTTTCCAGGCAAAGGAAAAGGCTGAGAGCCAAAGTGACAGGGTCTGCTTGTGTGTCCTGTTAGGAGGTTTCAGACAAGCTATGCCTTTCAGTCCTAGCTTCTTTACTTTGGGAGTTATTGCTGGACGTTTAGCATGTTTTGAACTGCAGTCTGCTAGGGCCGAGAAAAGCACCGTAGGAGGTTCCAGGCATGTTCCCTCTTTCCAGGCAAAGGAAAAGGCTGAGAGCCAAAGTGACAGGGTCTGCTTGTGTGTCCTGTTAGGAGGTTTCAGACAAGCTATGCCTTTCAGTCCTAGCTTCTTTACTTTGGGAGTTATTGCTGGACGTTTAGCATGTTTTGAACTGCAGTCTGCTAGGGCCGAGAAAAGCACCGTAGGAGCTTCCAGGCATGTTCCCTCTTTCCAGGCAAAGGAAAAGGCTGAGAGCCAAAGTGACAGGGTCTGCTTGTGTGTCCTGGTAGGAGGTTTCAGACAAGCTATGCCTTTCAGGCCTAGCTTCTTTACTTTGGGAGTTATTGCTGGACGTTTAGCATGTTTTGAACTGCAGTCTGCTAGGGCCGAGAAAAGCACCGTAGGAGCTTCCAGGCATGTTCCCTCTTTCCAGGCAAAGGAAAAGGCTGAGAGCCAAAGTGACAGGGTCTGTTTGTGTGTCCTGTTAAGAGGTTTCAGACAAGCTATGCCTTTCAGTCCTAGCTTCTTTATTTTGGGAGTTATTGCTGGACGTTTAGCATGTTTTGAATTGCAGTCTGCTAGGGCCGAGAAAAGCACCGTAGGAGCTTCCAGGCATGTTCCCTCTTTCCAGGCAAAGGAAAAGGCTGAGAGCCAAAGTGACAGGGTCTGCTTGTGTGTCCTGTTAGGAGGTTTCAGACAAGCTATGCCTTTCATGCCTAGCTTCTTTACTTTGGGAGTTATTGCTGGACGTTTAGCATGTTTTGAACTGCAGTCTGCTAGGGCCGAGAAAAGCACCGTAGGAGCTTCCAGGCATGTTCCCTCTTTCCAGGCAAAGGAAAAGTCTGAGAGCCAAAGTGACAGGGTCTGCTTGTGTGTCCTGTTAGGAGGTTTCAGACAAGCTATGCCTTTCATGCCTAGCTTCTTTACTTTGGGAGTTATTGCTGGACGTTTAGCATGTTTTGAACTGCAGTCTGCTAGGGCCGAGAAAAGCACCGTAGGAGCTTCCAGGCATGTTCCCTCTTTCCAGGCAAAGGAAAAGGCTGAGAGCCAAAGTGACAGGGTCTGCTTGTGTGTCCTGTTAGGAGGTTTCAGACAAGCTATGCCTTTCAGTCCTAGCTTCTTTACTTTGGGAGTTATTGCTGGACGTTTAGCATGTTTTGAACTGCAGTCTGCTAGGGCCGAGAAAAGCACCGTAGGAGGTTCCAGGCATGTTCCCTCTTTCCAGGCAAAGGAAAAGGCTGAGAGCCAAAGTGACAGGGTCTGCTTGTGTGTCCTGTTAGGAGGTTTCAGACAAGCTATGCCTTTCAGTCCTAGCTTCTTTACTTTGGGAGTTATTGCTGGACGTTTAGCATGTTTTGAACTGCAGTCTGCTAGGGCCGAGAAAAGCACCGTAGGAGGTTCCAGGCATGTTCCCTCTTTCCAGGCAAAGGAAAAGGCTGAGAGCCAAAGTGACAGGGTCTGCTTGTGTGTCCTGTTAGGAGGTTTCAGACAAGCTATGCCTTTCATGCCTAGCTTCTTTACTTTGGGAGTTATTGCTGGACGTTTAGCATGTTTTGAACTGCAGTCTGCTAGGGCCGAGAAAAGCACCGTAGGAGGTTCCAGGCATGTTCCCTCTTTCCAGGCAAAGGAAAAGGCTGAGAGCCAAAGTGACAGGGTCTGCTTGTGTGTCCTGTTAGGAGGTTTCAGACAAGCTATGCCTTTCAGTCCTAGCTTCTTTACTTTGGGAGTTATTGCTGGACGTTTAGCATGTTTTGAACTGCAGTCTGCTAGGGCCGAGAAAAGCACCGTAGGAGCTTCCAGGCATGTTCCCTCTTTCCAGGCAAAGGAAAAGGCTGAGAGCCAAAGTGACAGGGTCTGCTTGTGTGTCCTGTTAGGAGGTTTCAGACAAGCTATGCCTTTCAGTCCTAGCTTCTTTACTTTGGGAGTTATTGCTGGACGTTTAGCATGTTTTGAACTGCAGTCTGCTAGGGCCGAGAAAAGCACCGTAGGAGCTTCCAGGCATGTTCCCTCTTTCCAGGCAAAGGAAAAGGCTGAGAGCCAAAGTGACAGGGTCTGCTTGTGTGTCCTGTTAGGAGGTTTCAGACAAGCTATGCCTTTCAGTCCTAGCTTCTTTACTTTGGGAGTTATTGCTGGACGTTTAGCATGTTTTGAACTGCAGTCTGCTAGGGCCGAGAAAAGCACCGTAGGAGCTTCCAGGCATGTTCCCTCTTTCCAGGCAAAGGAAAAGGCTGAGAGCCAAAGTGACAGGGTCTGTTTGTGTGTCCTGTTAAGAGGTTTCAGACAAGCTATGCCTTTCAGTCCTAGCTTCTTTACTTTGGGAGTTATTGCTGGACGTTTAGCATGTTTTGAACTGCAGTCTGCTAGGGCCGAGAAAAGCACCATAGGAGCTTCCAGGCATGTTCCCTCTTTCCAGGCAAAGGAAAAGGCTGAGAGCCAAAGTGACAGGGTCTGCTTGTGTGTCCTGTTAGGAGGTTTCAGACAAGCTATGCCTTTCAGTCCTAGCTTCTTTACTTTGGGAGTTATTGCTGGACGTTTAGCATGTTTTGAACTGCAGTCTGCTAGGGCCGAGAAAAGCACCGTAGGAGGTTCCAGGCATGTTCCCTCTTTCCAGGCAAAGGAAAAGGCTGAGAGCCAAAGTGACAGGGTCTGCTTGTGTGTCCTGTTAGGAGGTTTCAGACAAGCTATGCCTTTCATGCCTAGCTTCTTTACTTTGGGAGTTATTGCTGGACGTTTAGCATGTTTTGAACTGCAGTCTGCTAGGGCCGAGAAAAGCACCGTAGGAGGTTCCAGGCATGTTCCCTCTTTCCAGGCAAAGGAAAAGGCTGAGAGCCAAAGTGACAGGGTCTGCTTGTGTGTCCTGTTAGGAGGTTTCAGACAAGCTATGCCTTTCAGTCCTAGCTTCTTTACTTTGGGAGTTATTGCTGGACGTTTAGCATGTTTTGAACTGCAGTCTGCTAGGGCCGAGAAAAGCACCGTAGGAGCTTCCAGGCATGTTCCCTCTTTCCAGGCAAAGGAAAAGGCTGAGAGCCAAAGTGACAGGGTCTGCTTGTGTGTCCTGTTAGGAGGTTTCAGACAAGCTATGCCTTTCAGTCCTAGCTTCTTTACTTTGGGAGTTATTGCTGGACGTTTAGCATGTTTTGAACTGCAGTCTGCTAGGGCCGAGAAAAGCACCGTAGGAGGTTCCAGGCATGTTCCCTCTTTCCAGGCAAAGGAAAAGGCTGAGAGCCAAAGTGACAGGGTCTGCTTGTGTGTCCTGTTAGGAGGTTTCAGACAAGCTATGCCTTTCAGTCCTAGCTTCTTTACTTTGGGAGTTATTGCTGGACGTTTAGCATGTTTTGAACTGCAGTCTGCTAGGGCCGAGAAAAGCACCGTAGGAGCTTCCAGGCATGTTCCCTCTTTCCAGGCAAAGGAAAAGGCTGAGAGCCAAAGTGACAGGGTCTGTTTGTGTGTCCTGTTAAGAGGTTTCAGACAAGCTATGCCTTTCAGGCCTAGCTTCTTTACTTTGGGAGTTATTGCTGGACGTTTAGCATGTTTTGAACTGCAGTCTGCTAGGGCCGAGAAAAGCACCGTAGGAGCTTCCAGGCATGTTCCCTCTTTCCAGGCAAAGGAAAAGGCTGAGAGCCAAAGTGACAGGGTCTGCTTGTGTGTCCTGTTAGGAGGTTTTAGACAAGCTATGCCTTTCAGTCCTAGCTTCTTTACTTTGGGAGTTATTGCTGGACGTTTAGCATGTTTTGAACTGCAGTCTGCTAGGGCCGAGAAAAGCACCGTAGGAGCTTCCAGGCATGTTCCCTCTTTCCAGGCAAAGGAAAAGGCTGAGAGCCAAAGTGACAGGGTCTGCTTGTGTGTCCTGGTAGGAGGTTTCAGACAAGCTATGCCTTTCAGTCCTAGCTTCTTTACTTTGGGAGTTATTGCTGGACGTTTAGCATGTTTTGAACTGCAGTCTGCTAGGGCCGAGAAAAGCACCGTAGGAGCTTCCAGGCATGTTCCCTCTTTCCAGGCAAAGGAAAAGGCTGAGAGCCAAAGTGACAGGGTCTATTTGTGTGTCCTGTTAGGAGGTTTCAGACAAGCTATGCCTTTCATGCCTAGCTTCTTTACTTTGGGAGTTATTGCTGGACGTTTAGCATGTTTTGAACTGCAGTCTGCTAGGGCCGAGAAAAGCACCGTAGGAGGTTCCAGGCATGTTCCCTCTTTCCAGGCAAAGGAAAAGGCTGAGAGCCAAAGTGACAGGGTCTGCTTGTGTGTCCTGTTAGGAGGTTTCAGACAAGCTATGCCTTTCAGTCCTAGCTTCTTTACTTTGGGAGTTATTGCTGGACGTTTAGCATGTTTTGAACTGCAGTCTGCTAGGGCCGAGAAAAGCACCGTAGGAGCTTCCAGGCATGTTCCCTCTTTCCAGGCAAAGGAAAAGGCTGAGAGCCAAAGTGACAGGGTCTGCTTGTGTGTCCTGTTAGGAGGTTTCAGACAAGCTATGCCTTTCATGCCTAGCTTCTTTACTTTGGGAGTTATTGCTGGACGTTTAGCATGTTTTGAACTGCAGTCTGCTAGGGCCGAGAAAAGCACCGTAGGAGCTTCCAGGCATGTTCCCTCTTTCCAGGCAAAGGAAAAGGCTGAGAGCCAAAGTGACAGGGTCTGCTTGTGTGTCCTGTTAGGAGGTTTCAGACAAGCTATGCCTTTCAGTCCTAGCTTCTTTACTTTGGGAGTTATTGCTGGACGTTTAGCATGTTTTGAACTGCAGTCTGCTAGGGCCGAGAAAAGCACCGTAGGAGCTTCCAGGCATGTTCCCTCTTTCCAGGCAAAGGAAAAGGCTGAGAGCCAAAGTGACAGGGTCTGCTTGTGTGTCCTGTTAGGAGGTTTCAGACAAGCTATGCCTTTCAGTCCTAGCTTCTTTACTTTGGGAGTTATTGCTGGACGTTTAGCATGTTTTGAACTGCAGTCTGCTAGGGGCCGAGAAAAGCACCGTAGGAGCTTCCAGGCATGTTCCCTCTTTCCAGGCAAAGGAAAAGGCTGAGAGCCAAAGTGACAGGGTCTGTTTGTGTGTCCTGTTAAGAGGTTTCAGACAAGCTATGCCTTTCAGTCCTAGCTTCTTTACTTTGGGAGTTATTGCTGGACGTTTAGCATGTTTTGAACTGCAGTCTGCTAGGGCCGAGAAAAGCACCGTAGGAGCTTCCAGGCATGTTCCCTCTTTCCAGGCAAAGGAAAAGGCTGAGAGCCAAAGTGACAGGGTCTGCTTGTGTGTCCTGTTAGGAGGTTTCAGACAAGCTATGCCTTTCAGTCCTAGCTTCTTTACTTTGGGAGTTATTGCTGGACGTTTAGCATGTTTTGAACTGCAGTCTGCTAGGGCCGAGAAAAGCACCGTAGGAGGTTCCAGGCATGTTCCCTCTTTCCAGGCAAAGGAAAAGGCTGAGAGCCAAAGTGACAGGGTCTGCTTGTGTGTCCTGTTAGGAGGTTTCAGACAAGCTATGCCTTTCATGCCTAGCTTCTTTACTTTGGGAGTTATTGCTGGACGTTTAGCATGTTTTGAACTGCAGTCTGCTAGGGCCGAGAAAAGCACCGTAGGAGGCTTCCAGGCATGTTCCCTCTTTCCAGGCAAAGGAAAAGGCTGAGAGCCAAAGTGACAGGGTCTGCTTGTGTGTCCTGTTAGGAGGTTTCAGACAAGCTATGCCTTTCAGTCCTAGCTTCTTTACTTTGGGAGTTATTGCTGGACGTTTAGCATGTTTTGAACTGCAGTCTGCTAGGGCCGAGAAAAGCACCGTAGGAGCTTCCAGGCATGTTCCCTCTTTCCAGGCAAAGGAAAAGGCTGAGAGCCAAAGTGACAGGGTCTGCTTGTGTGTCCTGTTAGGAGGTTTCAGACAAGCTATGCCTTTCAGTCCTAGCTTCTTTACTTTGGGAGTTATTGCTGGACGTTAGCATGTTTGAACTGCAGTCTGCTAGGGCCGAGAAAAGCACCGTAGGAGCTTCCAGGCATGTTCCCTCTTTCCAGGCAAAGGAAAAGGCTGAGAGCCAAAGTGACAGGGTCTGTTTGTGTGTCCTGTTAAGGAGGTTTCAGACAAGCTATGCCTTTCAGGCCTAGCTCTTTACTTTGGGAGTTATTGCTGGACGTTTAGCATGTTTTGAACTGCAGTCTGCTAGGGCCGAGAAAAGCACCGTAGGAGCTTCCAGGCATGTTCCCTCTTTCCAGGCAAAGGAAAAGGCTGAGAGCCAAAGTGACAGGGTCTGCTTGTGTGTCCTGTTAGGAGGTTTTAGACAAGCTATGCCTTTCAGTCCTAGCTTCTTTACTTTGGGAGTTATTGCTGGACGTTTAGCATGTTTTGAACTGCAGTCTGCTAGGGCCGAGAAAAAGCACCGTAGGAGCTTCCAGGCATGTTCCCTCTTTCCAGCAAAGGAAAAGGCTGAGAGCCAAAGTGACAGGGTCTGCTTGTGTGTCCTGTTAGGAGGTTTCAGACAAGCTATGCCTTTCAGTCCTAGCTTCTTTACTTTGGGAGTTATTGCTGGACGTTTAGCATGTTTGAACTGCAGTCTGCTAGGGCCGAGAAAAGCACCGTAGGAGCTTCCAGGCATGTTCCCTCTTTCCAGGCAAAGGAAAAGGCTGAGAGCCAAAGTGACAGGGTCTATTGTGTGTCCTTTTAGGAGGTTTCAGACAAGCTATGCCTTTCATGCCTAGCTTCTTTACTTTGGGAGTTATTGCTGGACGTTTAGCATGTTTTGAACTGCAGTCTGCTAGGGCCGAGAAAAGCACCGTAGGAGCTTCCAGGCATGTTCCCTCTTTCCAGGCAAAGGAAAAGGCTGAGAGCCAAAGTGACAGGGTCTGCTTGTGTGTCCTGTTAGGAGGTTTCAGACAAGCTATGCCTTTCAGTCCTAGCTTCTTTACTTTGGGAGTTATTGCTGGACGTTTAGCATGTTTTGAACTGCAGTCTGCTAGGGCCGAGAAAAGCACCGTAGGAGCTTCCAGGCATGTTCCCTCTTTCCAGGCAAAGGAAAAGGCTGAGAGCCAAAGTGACAGGGTCTGCTTGTGTGTCCTGTTAGGAGGTTTCAGACAAGCTATGCCTTTCATGCCTAGCTTCTTTACTTTGGGAGTTATTGCTGGACGTTTAGCATGTTTTGAACTGCAGTCTGCTAGGGCCGAGAAAAGCACCGTAGGAGCTTCCAGGCATGTTCCCTCTTTCCAGGCAAAGGAAAAGGCTGAGAGCCAAAGTGACAGGGTCTGCTTGTGTGTCCTGTTAGGAGGTTTCAGACAAGCTATGCCTTTCAGTCCTAGCTTCTTTACTTTGGGAGTTATTGCTGGACGTTTAGCATGTTTTGAACTGCAGTCTGCTAGGGCCGAGAAAAGCACCGTAGGAGCTTCCAGGCATGTTCCCTCTTTCCAGGCAAAGGAAAAGGCTGAGAGCCAAAGTGACAGGGTCTGCTTGTGTGTCCTGTTAGGAGGTTTCAGACAAGCTATGCCTTTCAGTCCTAGCTTCTTTACTTTGGGAGTTATTGCTGGACGTTTAGCATGTTTTGAACTGCAGTCTGCTAGGGCCGAGAAAAGCACCGTAGGAGCTTCCAGGCATGTTCCCTCTTTCCAGGCAAAGGAAAAGGCTGAGAGCCAAAGTGACAGGGTCTGTTTGTGTGTCCTGTTAAGAGGTTTCAGACAAGCTATGCCTTTCAGTCCTAGCTTCTTTACTTTGGGAGTTATTGCTGGACGTTTAGCATGTTTTGAACTGCAGTCTGCTAGGGCCGAGAAAAGCACCAGTAGGAGCTTCCAGGCATGTTCCCTCTTTCCAGGCAAAGGAAAAGGCTGAGAGCCAAAGTGACAGGGTCTGCTTGTGTGTCCTGTTAGGAGGTTTCAGACAAGCTATGCCTTTCAGTCCTAGCTTCTTTACTTTGGGAGTTATTGCTGGACGTTTAGCATGTTTTGAACTGCAGTCTGCTAGGGCCGAGAAAAGCACCGTAGGAGGTTCCAGGCATGTTCCCTCTTTCCAGGCAAAGGAAAAGGCTGAGAGCCAAAGTGACAGGGTCTGCTTGTGTGTCCTGTTAGGAGGTTTCAGACAAGCTATGCCTTTCATGCCTAGCTTCTTTACTTTGGGAGTTATTGCTGGACGTTTAGCATGTTTTGAACTGCAGTCTGCTAGGGCCGAGAAAAGCACCGTAGGAGGTTCCAGGCATGTTCCCTCTTTCCAGGCAAAGGAAAAGGCTGAGAGCCAAAGTGACAGGGTCTGCTTGTGTGTCCTGTTAGGAGGTTTCAGACAAGCTATGCCTTTCAGTCCTAGCTTCTTTACTTTGGGAGTTATTGCTGGACGTTTAGCATGTTTTGAACTGCAGTCTGCTAGGGCCGAGAAAGCACCGTAGGAGCTTCCAGGCATGTTCCCCTCTTCCAGGCAAAGGAAAAGGCTGAGAGCCAAAGTGACAGGGTCTGCTTGTGTGTCCTGTTAGGAGGTTTCAGACAAGCTATGCCTTTCAGTCCTAGCTTCTTTACTTTGGGAGTTATTGCTGGACGTTTAGCATGTTTTGAACTGCAGTCTGCTAGGGCCGAGAAAAGCACCGTAGGAGGTTCCAGGCATGTTCCCTCTTTCCAGGCAAAGGAAAAGGCTGAGAGCCAAAGTGACAGGGTCTGCTTGTGTGTCCTGTTAGGAGGTTTCAGACAAGCTATGCCTTTCAGTCCTAGCTTCTTTACTTTGGGAGTTATTGCTGGACGTTTAGCATGTTTTGAACTGCAGTCTGCTAGGGCCGAGAAAAGCACCGTAGGAGCTTCCAGGCATGTTCCCTCTTTCCCAGGCAAAGGAAAAGGCTGAGAGCCAAAGTGACAGGGTCTGTTTGTGTGTCCTGTTAAGAGGTTTCAGACAAGCTATGCCTTTCAGGCCTAGCTTCTTTACTTTGGGAGTTATTGCTGGACGTTTAGCATGTTTTGAACTGCAGTCTGCTAGGGCCGAGAAAAGCACCGTAGGAGCTTCCAGGCATGTTCCCTCTTTCCAGGCAAAGGAAAAGGCTGAGAGCCAAAGTGACAGGGTCTGCTTGTGTGTCCTGTTAGGAGGTTTTAGACAAGCTATGCCTTTCAGTCCTAGCTTCTTTACTTTGGAGTTATTGCTGGACGTTTAGCATGTTTTGAACTGCAGTCTGCTAGGGCCGAGAAAAGCACCGTAGGAACTTCCAGGCATGTTCCCTCTTTCCAGGCAAAGGAAAAGGCTGAGAGCCAAAGTGACAGGGTCTGCTTGTGTGTCCTGTTAGGAGGTTTCAGACAAGCTATGCCTTTCAGTCCTAGCTTCTTTACTTTGGGAGTTATTGCTGGACGTTTAGCATGTTTTGAACTGCAGTCTGCTAGGGCCGAGAAAAGCACCGTAGGAGCTTCCAGGCATGTTCCCTCTTTCCAGGCAAAGGAAAAGGCTGAGAGCCAAAGTGACAGGGTCTATTTGTGTGTCCTGTTAGGAGGTTTCAGACAAGCTATGCCTTTCATGCCTAGCTTCTTTACTTTGGGAGTTATTGCTGGACGTTTAGCATGTTTTGAACTGCAGTCTGCTAGGGCCGAGAAAAGCACCGTAGGAGGTTCCAGGCATGTTCCCTCTTTCCAGGCAAAGGAAAAGGCTGAGAGCCAAAGTGACAGGGTCTGCTTGTGTGTCCTGTTAGGAGGTTTCAGACAAGCTATGCCTTTCAGTCCTAGCTTCTTTACTTTGGGAGTTATTGCTGGACGTTTAGCATGTTTTGAACTGCAGTCTGCTAGGGCCGAGAAAAGCACCGTAGGAGCTTCCAGGCATGTTCCCTCTTTCCAGGCAAAGGAAAAGGCTGAGAGCCAAAGTGACAGGGTCTGCTTGTGTGTCCTGTTAGGAGGTTTCAGACAAGCTATGCCTTTCATGCCTAGCTTCTTTACTTTGGGAGTTATTGCTGGACGTTTAGCATGTTTTGAACTGCAGTCTGCTAGGGCCGAGAAAAGCACCGTAGGAGCTTCCAGGCATGTTCCCTCTTTCCAGGCAAAGGAAAAGGCTGAGAGCCAAAGTGACAGGGTCTGTTGTGTGTCCTGTTAAGAGGTTTCAGACAAGCTATGCCTTTCAGGCCTAGCTTCTTTACTTTGGGAGTTATTGCTGGACGTTTAGCATGTTTTGAACTGCAGTCTGCTAGGGCCGAGAAAAGCACCGTAGGAGCTTCCAGGCATGTTCCCTCTTTCCAGGCAAAGGAAAAGGCTGAGAGCCAAAGTGACAGGGTCTGCTTGTGTGTCCTGTTAGGAGGTTTTAGACAAGCTATGCCTTTCAGTCCTAGCTTCTTTACTTTGGGAGTTATTGCTGGACGTTTAGCATGTTTTGAACTGCAGTCTGCTAGGGCCGAGAAAAGCACCGTAGGAGGTTCCAGGCATGTTCCCTCTTTCCAGGCAAAGGAAAAGGCTGAGAGCCAAAGTGACAGGGTCTATTTGTGTGTCCTG
>JAKCOZ010000874.1:0-51977 GCA_022605955.1 Rallus limicola
ACAGGGTCTGCTCGTGTGTCCTGTTAGGAGGTTTCAGACAAGCTATGCCTTTCAGGCCTAGCTTCTTTACTTTGGGAGTTATTGCTGGACGTTTAGCATGTTTTGAACTGCAGTCTGCTAGGGCCGAGAAAAGCACCGTAGGAGGTTCCAGGCATGTTCCCTCTTTCCAGGCAAAGGAAAAGGCTGAGAGCCAAAGTGACAGGGTCTGCTCGTGTGTCCTGTTAGGAGGTTTCAGACAAGCTATGCCTTTCAGGCCTAGCTTCTTTACTTTGGGAGTTATTGCTGGACGTTTAGCATGTTTTGAACTGCAGTCTGCTAGGGCCGAGAAAAGCACCGTAGGAGGTTCCAGGCATGTTCCCTCTTTCCAGGCAAAGGAAAAGGCTGAGAGCCAAAGTGACAGGGTCTGCTCGTGTGTCCTGTTAGGAGGTTTCAGACAAGCTATGCCTTTCAGGCCTAGCTTCTTTACTTTGGGAGTTATTGCTGGACGTTTAGCATGTTTTGAACTGCAGTCTGCTAGGGCCGAGAAAAGCACCGTAGGAGGTTCCAGGCATGTTCCCTCTTTCCAGGCAAAGGAAAAGGCTGAGAGCCAAAGTGACAGGGTCTGCTCGTGTGTCCTGTTAGGAGGTTTCAGACAAGCTATGCCTTTCAGGCCTAGCTTCTTTACTTTGGGAGTTATTGCTGGACGTTTAGCATGTTTTGAACTGCAGTCTGCTAGGGCTGAGAAAAGCACCGTAGGAGGTTCCAGCATGTTCCCTCTTTCCAGGCAAAGGAAAAGGCTGAGAGCCAAAGTGACAGGGTCTGCTCGTGTGTCCTGTTATGAGGTTTCAGACAAGCTATGCCTTTCAGGCCTAGCTTCTTTACTTTGGGAGTTATTGCTGGACGTTTAGCATGTTTTGAACTGCAGTCTGCTAGGGCCGAGAAAAGCACCGTAGGAGGTTCCAGGCATGTTCCCTCTTTCCAGGCAAAGGAAAAGGCTGAGAGCCAAAGTGACAGGGTCTGCTCGTGTGTCCTGTTATGAGGTTTCAGACAAGCTATGCCTTTCAGGCCTAGCTTCTTTACTTTGGGAGTTATTGCTGGACGTTTAGCATGTTTTGAACTGCAGTCTGCTAGGGCCGAGAAAAGCACCGTAGGAGGTTCCAGGCATGTTCCCTCTTTCCAGGCAAAGGAAAAGGCTGAGAGCCAAAGTGACAGGGTCTGCTCGTGTGTCCTGTTAGGAGGTTTCAGACAAGCTATGCCTTTCAGGCCTAGCTTCTTTACTTTGGGAGTTATTGCTGGACGTTTAGCATGTTTTGAACTGCAGTCTGCTAGGGCCGAGAAAAGCACCGTAGGAGGTTCCAGGCATGTTCCCTCTTTCCAGGCAAAGGAAAAGGCTGAGAGCCAAAGTGACAGGGTCTGCTCGTGTGTCCTGTTAGGAGGTTTCAGACAAGCTATGCCTTTCAGGCCTAGCTTCTTTACTTTGGGAGTTATTGCTGGACGTTTAGCATGTTTTGAACTGCAGTCTGCTAGGGCCGAGAAAAGCACCGTAGGAGGTTCCAGGCATGTTCCCTCTTTCCAGGCAAAGGAAAAGGCTGAGAGCCAAAGTGACAGGGTCTGCTCGTGTGTCCTGTTAGGAGGTTTCAGACAAGCTATGCCTTTCAGGCCTAGCTTCTTTACTTTGGGAGTTATTGCTGGACGTTTAGCATGTTTTGAACTGCAGTCTGCTAGGGCCGAGAAAAGCACCGTAGGAGGTTCCAGGCATGTTCCCTCTTTCCAGGCAAAGGAAAAGGCTGAGAGCCAAAGTGACAGGGTCTGCTCGTGTGTCCTGTTAGGAGGTTTCAGACAAGCTATGCCTTTCAGGCCTAGCTTCTTTACTTTGGGAGCTATTGCTGGACGTTAGCATGTTTTGAACTGCAGTCTGCTAGGGCCGAGAAAAGCACCGTAGGAGGTTCCAGGCATGTTCCCTCTTTCCAGGCAAAGGAAAAGGCTGAGAGCCAAAGTGACAGGGTCTGCTCGTGTGTCCTGTTAGGAGGTTTCAGACAAGCTATGCCTTTCAGGCCTCGCTCCTTTACTTTGGGAGTTATTGCTGGACGTTTAGCATGTTTTGAACTGCAGTCTGCTAGGGCCGAAAAAAGCACCGTAGGAGGTTCCAGGCATGTTCCCTCTTTCCAGGCAAAGGAAAAGGCTGAGAGCCAAAGTGACAGGGTCTGCTC
The DNA here is from genome assembly GCA_022605955.1 of Rallus limicola. Lineage (NCBI taxonomy): Eukaryota > Metazoa > Chordata > Aves > Gruiformes > Rallidae > Rallus > Rallus limicola. Next base: position 2,190 of record JAKCOZ010000874.1, read on the forward strand.
GTGTGTCCTGTTAGGAGGTTTCAGACAAGCTATGCCTTTCAGGCCTAGCTTCTTTACTTTGGGAGTTATTGCTGGACGTTTAGCATGTTTTGACCTGCAGTCTGCTAGGGCCGAGAAAAGCACCGTAGGAGGTTCCAGGCATGTTCCCTCTTTCCAGGCAAAGGAAAAGGCTGAGAGCCAAAGTGACAGGGTCTGCTCGTGTGTCCTGTTAGGGGGTTTCAGACAAGCTATGCCTTTCAGGCCTAGCTTCTTTACTTTGGGAGTTATTGCTGGACGTTTAGCATGTTTTGAACTGCAGTCTGCTAGGGCCGAGAAAAGCACCGTAGGAGGTTCCAGGCATGTTCCCTCTTTCCAGGCAAAGGAAAAGGCTGAGAGCCAAAGTGACAGGGTCTGCTCGTGTGTCCTGTTAGGAGGTTTCAGACAAGCTATGCCTTTCAGGCCTAGCTTCTTTACTTTGGGAGTTATTGCTGGACGTTTAGCATGTTTTGAACTGCAGTCTGCTAGGGCCGAGAAAAGCACCGTAGGAGGTTCCAGGCATGTTCCCTCTTTCCAGGCAAAGGAAAAGGCTGAGAGCCAAAGTGACAGGGTCTGCTCGTGTGTCCTGTTAGGAGGTTTCAGACAAGCTATGCCTTTCAGGCCTAGCTTCTTTACTTTGGGAGTTATTGCTGGACGTTTAGCATGTTTTGAACTGCAGTCTGCTAGGGCCGAGAAAAGCACCGTAGGAGGTTCCAGGCATGTTCCCTCTTTCCAGGCAAAGGAAAAGGCTGAGAGCCAAAGTGACAGGGTCTGCTTGTGTGTCCTGTTAGGAGGTTTCAGACAAGCTATGGCTTTCAGGCCTAGCTTCTTTACTTTGGGAGTTATTGCTGGACGTTTAGCATGTTTTGAACTGCAGTCTGCTAGGGCCGAGAAAAGCACCGTAGGAGGTTCCAGGCATGTTCCCTCTTTCCAGGCAAAGGAAAAGGCTGAGAGCCAAAGTGACAGGGTCTGCTCGTGTGTCCTGTTAGGAGGTTTCAGACAAGCTATGCCTTTCAGGCCTAGCTTCTTTACTTTGGGAGTTATTGCTGGACGTTTAGCATGTTTTGAACTGCAGTCTGCTAGGGCCGAGAAAAGCACCGTAGGAGGTTCCAGGCATGTTCCCTCTTTCCAGGCAAAGGAAAAGGCTGAGAGCCAAAGTGACAGGGTCTGCTCGTGTGTCCTGTTAGGAGGTTTCAGACAAGCTATGCCTTTCAGGCCTAGCTTCTTTACTTTGGGAGTTATTGCTGGACGTTTAGCATGTTTTGAACTGCAGTCTGCTAGGGCCGAGAAAAGCACCGTAGGAGGTTCCAGGCATGTTCCCTCTTTCCAGGCAAAGGAAAAGGCTGAGAGCCAAAGTGACAGGGTCTGCTCGTGTGTCCTGTTAGGAGGTTTCAGACAAGCTATGCCTTTCAGGCCTAGCTTCTTTACTTTGGGAGCTATTGCTGGACGTTTAGCATGTTTTGAACTGCAGTCTGCTAGGGCCGAGAAAAGCACCGTAGGAGGTTCCAGGCATGTTCCCTCTTTCCAGGCAAAGGAAAAGGCTGAGAGCCAAAGTGACAGGGTCTGCTCGTGTGTCCTGTTAGGAGGTTTCAGACAAGCTATGCCTTTCAGGCCTAGCTTCTTTACTTTGGGAGTTATTGCTGGACGTTTAGCATGTTTTGAACTGCAGTCTGCTAGGGCCGAGAAAAGCACCGTAGGAGGTTCCAGGCATGTTCCCTCTTTCCAGGCAAAGGAAAAGGCTGAGAGCCAAAGTGACAGGGTCTGCTCGTGTGTCCTGTTAGGAGGTTTCAGACAAGCTATGCCTTTCAGGCCTAGCTTCTTTACTTTGGGAGTTATTGCTGGACGTTTAGCATGTTTTGAACTGCAGTCTGCTAGGGCCGAGAAAAGCACCGTAGGAGGTTCCAGGCATGTTCCCTCTTTCCAGGCAAAGGAAAAGGCTGAGAGCCAAAGTGACAGGGTCTGCTCGTGTGTCCTGTTAGGAGGTTTCAGACAAGCTATGCCTTTCAGGCCTAGCTTCTTTACTTTGGGAGTTATTGCTGGACGTTTAGCATGTTTTGAACTGCAGTCTGCTAGGGCCGAGAAAAGCACCGTAGGAGGTTCCAGGCATGTTCCCTCTTTCCAGGCAAAGGAAAAGGCTGAGAGCCAAAGTGACAGGGTCTGCTCGTGTGTCCTGTTAGGAGGTTTCAGACAAGCTATGCCTTTCAGGCCTAGCTTCTTTACTTTGGGAGTTATTGCTGGACGTTTAGCATGTTTTGAACTGCAGTCTGCTAGGGCCGAGAAAAGCACCGTAGGAGGTTCCAGGCATGTTCCCTCTTTCCAGGCAAAGGAAAAGGCTGAGAGCCAAAGTGACAGGGTCTGCTCGTGTGTCCTGTTAGGAGGTTTCAGACAAGCTATGCCTTTCAGGCCTAGCTTCTTTACTTTGGGAGTTATTGCTGGACGTTTAGCATGTTTTGAACTGCAGTCTGCTAGGGCTGAGAAAAGCACCGTAGGAGGTTCCAGGCATGTTCCCTCTTTCCAGGCAAAGGAAAAGGCTGAGAGCCAAAGTGACAGGGTCTGCTCGTGTGTCCTGTTAGGAGGTTTCAGACAAGCTATGCCTTTCAGGCCTAGCTTCTTTACTTTGGGAGTTATTGCTGGACGTTTAGCATGTTTTGAACTGCAGTCTGCTAGGGCCGAGAAAAGCACCGTAGGAGGTTCCAGGCATGTTCCCTCTTTCCAGGCAAAGGAAAAGGCTGAGAGCCAAAGTGACAGGGTCTGCTCGTGTGTCCTGTTAGGAGGTTTCAGACAAGCTATGCCTTTCAGGCCTAGCTTCTTTACTTTGGGAGTTATTGCTGGACGTTTAGCATGTTTTGAACTGCAGTCTGCTAGGGCCGAGAAAAGCACCGTAGGAGGTTCCAGGCATGTTCCCTCTTTCCAGGCAAAGGAAAAGGCTGAGAGCCAAAGTGACAGGGTCTGCTCGTGTGTCCTGTTAGGAGGTTTCAGACAAGCTATGCCTTTCAGGCCTAGCTTCTTTACTTTGGGAGTTATTGCTGGACGTTTAGCATGTTTTGAACTGCAGTCTGCTAGGGCCGAGAAAAGCATCGTAGGAGGTTCCAGGCATGTTCCCTCTTTCCAGGCAAAGGAAAAGGCTGAGAGCCAAAGTGACAGGGTCTGCTCGTGTGTCCTGTTAGGAGGTTTCAGACAAGCTATGCCTTTCAGGCCTAGCTTCTTTACTTTGGGAGTTATTGCTGGACGTTTAGCATGTTTTGAACTGCAGTCTGCTAGGGCCGAGAAAAGCACCGTAGGAGGTTCCAGGCATGTTCCCTCTTTCCAGGCAAAGGAAAAGGCTGAGAGCCAAAGTGACAGGGTCTGCTCGTGTGTCCTGTTAGGAGGTTTCAGACAAGCTATGCCTTTCAGGCCTAGCTTCTTTACTTTGGGAGTTATTGCTGGACGTTTAGCATGTTTTGAACTGCAGTCTGCTAGGGCCGAGAAAAGCACCGTAGGAGGTTCCAGGCATGTTCCCTCTTTCCAGGCAAAGGAAAAGGCTGAGAGCCAAAGTGACAGGGTCTGCTCGTGTGTCCTGTTAGGAGGTTTCAGACAAGCTATGCCTTTCAGGCCTAGCTTCTTTACTTTGGGAGTTATTGCTGGACGTTTAGCATGTTTTGAACTGCAGTCTGCTAGGGCCGAGAAAAGCACCGTAGGAGGTTCCAGGCATGTTCCCTCTTTCCAGGCAAAGGAAAAGGCTGAGAGCCAAAGTGACAGGGTCTGCTCGTGTGTCCTGTTAGGAGGTTTCAGACAAGCTATGCCTTTCAGGCCTAGCTTCTTACTTTGGGAGTTATTGCTGGACGTTTAGCATGTTTTGAACTGCAGTCTGCTAGGGCCGAGAAAAGCACCGTAGGAGGTTCCAGGCATGTTCCCTCTTTCCAGGCAAAGGAAAAGGCTGAGAGCCAAAGTGACAGGGTCTGCTCGTGTGTCCTGTTAGGAGGTTTCAGACAAGCTATGCCTTTCAGGCCTAGCTTCTTTACTTTGGGAGTTATTGCTGGACGTTTAGCATGTTTTGAACTGCAGTCTGCTAGGGCCGAGAAAAGCACCGTAGGAGGTTCCAGGCATGTTCCCTCTTTCCAGGCAAAGGAAAAGGCTGAGAGCCAAAGTGACAGGGTCTGCTCGTGTGTCCTGTTAGGAGGTTTCAGACAAGCTATGCCTTTCAGGCCTAGCTTCTTTACTTTGGGAGTTATTGCTGGACGTTTAGCATGTTTTGAACTGCAGTCTGCTAGGGCCGAGAAAAGCACCGTAGGAGGTTCCAGGCATGTTCCCTCTTTCCAGGCAAAGGAAAAGGCTGAGAGCCAAAGTGACAGGGTCTGCTCGTGTGTCCTGTTAGGAGGTTTCAGACAAGCTATGCCTTTCAGGCCTAGCTTCTTTACTTTGGGAGTTATTGCTGGACGTTTAGCATGTTTTGAACTGCAGTCTGCTAGGGCCGAGAAAAGCACCGTAGGAGGTTCCAGGCATGTTCCCTCTTTCCAGGCAAAGGAAAAGGCTGAGAGCCAAAGTGACAGGGTCTGCTTGTGTGTCCTGTTAGGAGGTTTCAGACAAGCTATGGCTTTCAGGCCTAGCTTCTTTACTTTGGGAGTTATTGCTGGACGTTTAGCATGTTTTGAACTGCAGTCTGCTAGGGCCGAGAAAAGCACCGTAGGAGGTTCCAGGCATGTTCCCTCTTTCCAGGCAAAGGAAAAGGCTGAGAGCCAAAGTGACAGGGTCTGCTCGTGTGTCCTGTTAGGAGGTTTCAGACAAGCTATGCCTTTCAGGCCTAGCTTCTTTACTTTGGGAGTTATTGCTGGACGTTTAGCATGTTTTGAACTGCAGTCTGCTAGGGCCGAGAAAAGCACCGTAGGAGGTTCCAGGCATGTTCCCTCTTTCCAGGCAAAGGAAAAGGCTGAGAGCCAAAGTGACAGGGTCTGCTCGTGTGTCCTGTTAGGAGGTTTCAGACAAGCTATGCCTTTCAGGCCTAGCTTCTTTACTTTGGGAGTTATTGCTGGACGTTTAGCATGTTTTGAACTGCAGTCTGCTAGGGCCGAGAAAAGCACCGTAGGAGGTTCCAGGCATGTTCCCTCTTTCCAGGCAAAGGAAAAGGCTGAGAGCCAAAGTGACAGGGTCTGCTCGTGTGTCCTGTTAGGAGGTTTCAGACAAGCTATGCCTTTCAGGCCTAGCTTCTTTACTTTGGGAGCTATTGCTGGACGTTTAGCATGTTTTGAACTGCAGTCTGCTAGGGCCGAGAAAAGCACCGTAGGAGGTTCCAGGCATGTTCCCTCTTTCCAGGCAAAGGAAAAGGCTGAGAGCCAAAGTGACAGGGTCTGCTCGTGTGTCCTGTTATGAGGTTTCAGACAAGCTATGCCTTTCAGGCCTAGCTTCTTTACTTTGGGAGTTATTGCTGGACGTTTAGCATGTTTTGAACTGCAGTCTGCTAGGGCCGAGAAAAGCACCGTAGGAGGTTCCAGGCATGTTCCCTCTTTCCAGGCAAAGGAAAAGGCTGAGAGCCAAAGTGACAGGGTCTGCTCGTGTGTCCTGTTAGGAGGTTTCAGACAAGCTATGCCTTTCAGGCCTAGCTTCTTTACTTTGGGAGTTATTGCTGGACGTTTAGCATGTTTTGAACTGCAGTCTGCTAGGGCCGAGAAAAGCACCGTAGGAGGTTCCAGGCATGTTCCCTCTTTCCAGGCAAAGGAAAAGGCTGAGAGCCAAAGTGACAGGGTCTGCTCGTGTGTCCTGTTAGGAGGTTTCAGACAAGCTATGCCTTTCAGGCCTAGCTTCTTTACTTTGGGAGTTATTGCTGGACGTTTAGCATGTTTTGAACTGCAGTCTGCTAGGGCCGAGAAAAGCACCGTAGGAGGTTCCAGGCATGTTCCCTCTTTCCAGGCAAAGGAAAAGGCTGAGAGCCAAAGTGACAGGGTCTGCTCGTGTGTCCTGTTAGGAGGTTTCAGACAAGCTATGCCTTTCAGGCCTAGCTTCTTTACTTTGGGAGTTATTGCTGGACGTTTAGCATGTTTTGAACTGCAGTCTGCTAGGGCCGAGAAAAGCACCGTAGGAGGTTCCAGGCATGTTCCCTCTTTCCAGGCAAAGGAAAAGGCTGAGAGCCAAAGTGACAGGGTCTGCTCGTGTGTCCTGTTAGGAGGTTTCAGACAAGCTATGCCTTTCAGGCCTAGCTTCTTTACTTTGGGAGTTATTGCTGGACGTTTAGCATGTTTTGAACTGCAGTCTGCTAGGGTTGAGAAAAGCACCGTAGGAGGTTCCAGGCATGTTCCCTCTTTCCAGGCAAAGGAAAAGGCTGAGAGCCAAAGTGACAGGGTCTGCTCGTGTGTCCTGTTATGAGGTTTCAGACAAGCTATGCCTTTCAGGCCTAGCTTCTTTACTTTGGGAGTTATTGCTGGACGTTTAGCATGTTTTGAACTGCAGTCTGCTAGGGCCGAGAAAAGCACCGTAGGAGGTTCCAGGCATGTTCCCTCTTTCCAGGCAAAGGAAAAGGCTGAGAGCCAAAGTGACAGGGTCTGCTCGTGTGTCCTGTTAGGAGGTTTCAGACAAGCTATGCCTTTCAGGCCTAGCTTCTTTACTTTGGGAGTTATTGCTGGACGTTTAGCATGTTTTGAACTGCAGTCTGCTAGGGCCGAGAAAAGCACCGTAGGAGGTTCCAGGCATGTTCCCTCTTTCCAGGCAAAGGAAAAGGCTGAGAGCCAAAGTGACAGGGTCTGCTCGTGTGTCCTGTTAGGAGGTTTCAGACAAGCTATGCCTTTCAGGCCTAGCTTCTTTACTTTGGGAGTTATTGCTGGACGTTTAGCATGTTTTGAACTGCAGTCTGCTAGGGCCGAGAAAAGCACCGTAGGAGGTTCCAGGCATGTTCCCTCTTTCCAGGCAAAGGAAAAGGCTGAGAGCCAAAGTGACAGGGTCTGCTCGTGTGTCCTGTTAGGAGGTTTCAGACAAGCTATGCCTTTCAGGCCTAGCTTCTTTACTTTGGGAGTTATTGCTGGACGTTTAGCATGTTTTGAACTGCAGTCTGCTAGGGCCGAGAAAAGCACCGTAGGAGGTTCCAGGCATGTTCCCTCTTTCCAGGCAAAGGAAAAGGCTGAGAGCCAAAGTGACAGGGTCTGCTCGTGTGTCCTGTTAGGAGGTTTCAGACAAGCTATGCCTTTCAGGCCTAGCTTCTTTACTTTGGGAGTTATTGCTGGACGTTTAGCATGTTTTGAACTGCAGTCTGCTAGGGCCGAGAAAAGCACCGTAGGAGGTTCCAGGCATGTTCCCTCTTTCCAGGCAAAGGAAAAGGCTGAGAGCCAAAGTGACAGGGTCTGCTCGTGTGTCCTGTTAGGAGGTTTCAGACAAGCTATGCCTTTCAGGCCTAGCTTCTTTACTTTGGGAGTTATTGCTGGACGTTTAGCATGTTTTGAACTGCAGTCTGCTAGGGCCGAGAAAAGCACCGTAGGAGGTTCCAGGCATGTTCCCTCTTTCCAGGCAAAGGAAAAGGCTGAGAGCCAAAGTGACAGGGTCTGCTCGTGTGTCCTGTTAGGAGGTTTCAGACAAGCTATGCCTTTCAGGCCTCGCTCCTTTACTTTGGGAGTTATTGCTGGACGTTTAGCATGTTTTGAACTGCAGTCTGCTAGGGCCGAAAAAAGCACCGTAGGAGGTTCCAGGCATGTTCCCTCTTTCCAGGCAAAGGAAAAGGCTGAGAGCCAAAGTGACAGGGTCTGCTCGTGTGTCCTGTTAGGAGGTTTCAGACAAGCTATGCCTTTCAGGCCTAGCTTCTTTACTTTGGGAGTTATTGCTGGACGTTTAGCATGTTTTGACCTGCAGTCTGCTAGGGCCGAGAAAAGCACCGTAGGAGGTTCCAGGCATGTTCCCTCTTTCCAGGCAAAGGAAAAGGCTGAGAGCCAAAGTGACAGGGTCTGCTCGTGTGTCCTGTTAGGGGGTTTCAGACAAGCTATGCCTTTCAGGCCTAGCTTCTTTACTTTGGGAGTTATTGCTGGACGTTTAGCATGTTTTGAACTGCAGTCTGCTAGGGCCGAGAAAAGCACCGTAGGAGGTTCCAGGCATGTTCCCTCTTTCCAGGCAAAGGAAAAGGCTGAGAGCCAAAGTGACAGGGTCTGCTCGTGTGTCCTGTTAGGAGGTTTCAGACAAGCTATGCCTTTCAGGCCTAGCTTCTTTACTTTGGGAGTTATTGCTGGACGTTTAGCATGTTTTGAACTGCAGTCTGCTAGGGCCGAGAAAAGCACCGTAGGAGGTTCCAGGCATGTTCCCTCTTTCCAGGCAAAGGAAAAGGCTGAGAGCCAAAGTGACAGGGTCTGCTCGTGTGTCCTGTTAGGAGGTTTCAGACAAGCTATGCCTTTCAGGCCTAGCTTCTTTACTTTGGGAGTTATTGCTGGACGTTTAGCATGTTTTGAACTGCAGTCTGCTAGGGCCGAGAAAAGCACCGTAGGAGGTTCCAGGCATGTTCCCTCTTTCCAGGCAAAGGAAAAGGCTGAGAGCCAAAGTGACAGGGTCTGCTTGTGTGTCCTGTTAGGAGGTTTCAGACAAGCTATGGCTTTCAGGCCTAGCTTCTTTACTTTGGGAGTTATTGCTGGACGTTTAGCATGTTTTGAACTGCAGTCTGCTAGGGCCGAGAAAAGCACCGTAGGAGGTTCCAGGCATGTTCCCTCTTTCCAGGCAAAGGAAAAGGCTGAGAGCCAAAGTGACAGGGTCTGCTCGTGTGTCCTGTTAGGAGGTTTCAGACAAGCTATGCCTTTCAGGCCTAGCTTCTTTACTTTGGGAGTTATTGCTGGACGTTTAGCATGTTTTGAACTGCAGTCTGCTAGGGCCGAGAAAAGCACCGTAGGAGGTTCCAGGCATGTTCCCTCTTTCCAGGCAAAGGAAAAGGCTGAGAGCCAAAGTGACAGGGTCTGCTCGTGTGTCCTGTTAGGAGGTTTCAGACAAGCTATGCCTTTCAGGCCTAGCTTCTTTACTTTGGGAGTTATTGCTGGACGTTTAGCATGTTTTGAACTGCAGTCTGCTAGGGCCGAGAAAAGCACCGTAGGAGGTTCCAGGCATGTTCCCTCTTTCCAGGCAAAGGAAAAGGCTGAGAGCCAAAGTGACAGGGTCTGCTCGTGTGTCCTGTTAGGAGGTTTCAGACAAGCTATGCCTTTCAGGCCTAGCTTCTTTACTTTGGGAGCTATTGCTGGACGTTTAGCATGTTTTGAACTGCAGTCTGCTAGGGCCGAGAAAAGCACCGTAGGAGGTTCCAGGCATGTTCCCTCTTTCCAGGCAAAGGAAAAGGCTGAGAGCCAAAGTGACAGGGTCTGCTCGTGTGTCCTGTTAGGAGGTTTCAGACAAGCTATGCCTTTCAGGCCTAGCTTCTTTACTTTGGGAGTTATTGCTGGACGTTTAGCATGTTTTGAACTGCAGTCTGCTAGGGCCGAGAAAAGCACCGTAGGAGGTTCCAGGCATGTTCCCTCTTTCCAGGCAAAGGAAAAGGCTGAGAGCCAAAGTGACAGGGTCTGCTCGTGTGTCCTGTTAGGAGGTTTCAGACAAGCTATGCCTTTCAGGCCTAGCTTCTTTACTTTGGGAGTTATTGCTGGACGTTTAGCATGTTTTGAACTGCAGTCTGCTAGGGCCGAGAAAAGCACCGTAGGAGGTTCCAGGCATGTTCCCTCTTTCCAGGCAAAGGAAAAGGCTGAGAGCCAAAGTGACAGGGTCTGCTCGTGTGTCCTGTTAGGAGGTTTCAGACAAGCTATGCCTTTCAGGCCTAGCTTCTTTACTTTGGGAGTTATTGCTGGACGTTTAGCATGTTTTGAACTGCAGTCTGCTAGGGCCGAGAAAAGCACCGTAGGAGGTTCCAGGCATGTTCCCTCTTTCCAGGCAAAGGAAAAGGCTGAGAGCCAAAGTGACAGGGTCTGCTCGTGTGTCCTGTTAGGAGGTTTCAGACAAGCTATGCCTTTCAGGCCTAGCTTCTTTACTTTGGGAGTTATTGCTGGACGTTTAGCATGTTTTGAACTGCAGTCTGCTAGGGCCGAGAAAAGCACCGTAGGAGGTTCCAGGCATGTTCCCTCTTTCCAGGCAAAGGAAAAGGCTGAGAGCCAAAGTGACAGGGTCTGCTCGTGTGTCCTGTTAGGAGGTTTCAGACAAGCTATGCCTTTCAGGCCTAGCTTCTTTACTTTGGGAGTTATTGCTGGACGTTTAGCATGTTTTGAACTGCAGTCTGCTAGGGCTGAGAAAAGCACCGTAGGAGGTTCCAGGCATGTTCCCTCTTTCCAGGCAAAGGAAAAGGCTGAGAGCCAAAGTGACAGGGTCTGCTCGTGTGTCCTGTTATGAGGTTTCAGACAAGCTATGCCTTTCAGGCCTAGCTTCTTTACTTTGGGAGTTATTGCTGGACGTTTAGCATGTTTTGAACTGCAGTCTGCTAGGGCCGAGAAAAGCACCGTAGGAGGTTCCAGGCATGTTCCCTCTTTCCAGGCAAAGGAAAAGGCTGAGAGCCAAAGTGACAGGGTCTGCTCGTGTGTCCTGTTAGGAGGTTTCAGACAAGCTATGCCTTTCAGGCCTAGCTTCTTTACTTTGGGAGTTATTGCTGGACGTTTAGCATGTTTTGAACTGCAGTCTGCTAGGGCCGAGAAAAGCACCGTAGGAGGTTCCAGGCATGTTCCCTCTTTCCAGGCAAAGGAAAAGGCTGAGAGCCAAAGTGACAGGGTCTGCTCGTGTGTCCTGTTAGGAGGTTTCAGACAAGCTATGCCTTTCAGGCCTAGCTTCTTTACTTTGGGAGTTATTGCTGGACGTTTAGCATGTTTTGAACTGCAGTCTGCTAGGGCCGAGAAAAGCATCGTAGGAGGTTCCAGGCATGTTCCCTCTTTCCAGGCAAAGGAAAAGGCTGAGAGCCAAAGTGACAGGGTCTGCTCGTGTGTCCTGTTAGGAGGTTTCAGACAAGCTATGCCTTTCAGGCCTAGCTTCTTTACTTTGGGAGTTATTGCTGGACGTTTAGCATGTTTTGAACTGCAGTCTGCTAGGGCCGAGAAAAGCACCGTAGGAGGTTCCAGGCATGTTCCCTCTTTCCAGGCAAAGGAAAAGGCTGAGAGCCAAAGTGACAGGGTCTGCTCGTGTGTCCTGTTAGGAGGTTTCAGACAAGCTATGCCTTTCAGGCCTAGCTTCTTTACTTTGGGAGTTATTGCTGGACGTTTAGCATGTTTTGAACTGCAGTCTGCTAGGGCCGAGAAAAGCACCGTAGGAGGTTCCAGGCATGTTCCCTCTTTCCAGGCAAAGGAAAAGGCTGAGAGCCAAAGTGACAGGGTCTGCTCGTGTGTCCTGTTAGGAGGTTTCAGACAAGCTATGCCTTTCAGGCCTAGCTTCTTTACTTTGGGAGTTATTGCTGGACGTTTAGCATGTTTTGAACTGCAGTCTGCTAGGGCCGAGAAAAGCACCGTAGGAGGTTCCAGGCATGTTCCCTCTTTCCAGGCAAAGGAAAAGGCTGAGAGCCAAAGTGACAGGGTCTGCTCGTGTGTCCTGTTAGGAGGTTTCAGACAAGCTATGCCTTTCAGGCCTAGCTTCTTTACTTTGGGAGTTATTGCTGGACGTTTAGCATGTTTTGAACTGCAGTCTGCTAGGGCCGAGAAAAGCACCGTAGGAGGTTCCAGGCATGTTCCCTCTTTCCAGGCAAAGGAAAAGGCTGAGAGCCAAAGTGACAGGGTCTGCTCGTGTGTCCTGTTAGGAGGTTTCAGACAAGCTATGCCTTTCAGGCCTAGCTTCTTTACTTTGGGAGTTATTGCTGGACGTTTAGCATGTTTTGAACTGCAGTCTGCTAGGGCCGAGAAAAGCACCGTAGGAGGTTCCAGGCATGTTCCCTCTTTCCAGGCAAAGGAAAAGGCTGAGAGCCAAAGTGACAGGGTCTGCTCGTGTGTCCTGTTAGGAGGTTTCAGACAAGCTATGCCTTTCAGGCCTAGCTTCTTTACTTTGGGAGTTATTGCTGGACGTTTAGCATGTTTTGAACTGCAGTCTGCTAGGGCCGAGAAAAGCACCGTAGGAGGTTCCAGGCATGTTCCCTCTTTCCAGGCAAAGGAAAAGGCTGAGAGCCAAAGTGACAGGGTCTGCTCGTGTGTCCTGTTAGGAGGTTTCAGATTGATGTACGGGTATAGAAACAGGTATAGCATAAAGTCTGAAAATTAACTAGATGATCATGGTCTCAGGAAAGGGGGGGACAAATCTGCTTTTCTCTCAGAGCAAAGGGTTTGTGATAACTTCATGCTAACTCGAGAAAGAGGTAAAAGGCAGGAATTCAAAGGCAGAATGTTATCAGCCCAAGGCTGCTCTCTCGGACAAACAGAGACGAGACGCGTCCCATATCTCTTCGACAAAGAAAAACAGACGGCTGAAATACGTCCATGGGCCCCTCACAAGGACATCAATTAGCACACACTGATAGAGGCATTGCAAGCTGGCAAGATCCTTGCATTCCAGGCGAGAGGTGAAAATACATCAATGATAAAACATCCTCCCAGAGACCCCTGCCCACGACCCTTACGAAGATCTGCGCAAGCGCCAAGGACTGATAAGCTAATTAGCATGAGAAGCGAGAGTAGGCGGGTTCAGGTACTTAATATGTATAGGCGTTGATAGAATATTCATAGCTTTATTGTATAAATATGGTATCGGACGACTGCTTCGGGATGCACGCTTGTGGCGGAGAGATCCCCCGTGCATCTGCGCGCAATAAACATACCTACTTTATAACTTTCGAGTTATAGAGTCGATTTCCGTACGTCATTTGGCGAGCCAGGCAGGAGGACTCTGCTCATCCGAGGGAGTCGCCGAGGAGCGGACGCTCCTAGGCGCCCCGAGCACTTTCCTCGGAGGAGCCCCCACTCCCGGCTGCTCACCCGGAGAACAGACAACAACCTCCTGAAGCCACGGATAAACGGTATGTTTAGAAAAGGGGACCAAGGGGTCCAAGGGAGCCTGTAAGTCGTACGCGTGGCTGGGGCTGCTGGTAAATCGCGCAGAGACGTCTGGCGTGCAGCATCGTCCCCGTGGGAAGGGTACCCTGGTATGGTAAAGGGAGATTTGCTGACCAATAGGGGTGGCCGCTAGCGATCTTGGGAGTAGATCGAGCAAATCTGGGGTCATCGCTGAATCCCGATCGGGAGCCATAACGGACCTGTCAATGGGTATATATGTATACGTGTAACGGTATATAAGTAACGGTATATATCGGCTGGTATAAGGGACAGGACCGGGTAAGCGACCTCCACGTAATTACACCCGATTTTATCTTTTCAATCTTTTGCGCAGCTGCTCGGCAAACCTTCGTTGTAACGAAGTCGTAGAGTTTTACGTGCACGTGTAGAATAGGATCGTTGTCTTGTTGTTCTGTTGTTGTGGAAGTTTGGTGTTCGGTGTTCGTGTGTATGCTATGTGAATGAGTGATTGCAAAATTAAGTTCGTTGTAAAGTAACCAGGAAAGTGATACAACCCCCTTAATAGGGTCAATAGCCTCACTCAAAACCAAGTGCTCAGAGTGCCATCTAGCGTCTAAAGAGTTTTTTTGTGTGCTTCAGTGCCTTGATCGCCTCTGTAAAATAGAGGAAAATAGGTAATAACAGACTTTGATTGCAATCATGGGCAAGAATCAAAGTAAAGTCTCGAAAAAGAACCCTCTAGGGTGTGTGCTAGCCCACTGGAAGGAACTGGTGGGATCAGGGGGCACTGAGAATAAGAAAACACTTATTAAGTATTGCAATCAGTGGTGGCCTCTTTACAAATTGGAGAGTGGGGCTAAATGGCCACTTAATGGGACATTAGATTACAACACGCTATTACAACTAATGTTGTTTCTAAGAAGGGAAGGAAAATGGGACGAAGTAATATATCTGGATATGTTTTACACCCTCCAAAACCATCCGGAGTGGCAAAGAGATTGTGGACTAGTCCCTCCACAAGATCCTATGGTACTTGCACTCGAGAAGGAAAATAGGAAACATCAAGGTAGACTGAAGCGGTGCTGCTCAGCGTGTAGCATAGGGCAGAGGTGTACTAGACCCGACAAAACTTACCAAGTACCTGAACAAGACCAAGATCTAACCGATTTGTTTAAGCCTCCCCCTCGACCACAGGGACAGGATGGGGACTCGGATGAGACCTCCACTTCTTCAGACGACCCTGTGTCCTCACGAACTCGAAAGAAAGTCTCAACGGTCTTACAGGCACCTCTTCGAGAGGCGGTGGGACCTGAAGGGGGAACCATGTTAATTAAGGTACCTTTTACCACTGCTGATTTAGATGCCTGGAAGAAGGCGGCCCGGGAATATCGGGCTGACCCGATAGGTGTCGCCAAACGCTTCAAATTTATGATGAAACAACATAACCCTGATTGGGATGATATACAGTTATTATTAGAACATATGACCGAAACAGAAAAACAGTTAATTTTGAAAACTGCGGGAGATTTGGCTACTGAATATTATGAGAAAAAGGGAGAGGATGTTAAAGATTACTTCCCTCTTCAGGACCCAAGATGGGATCCTAATAGATCGGCCCATATGGAAAGGCTAAAAGCATACCAGGGTTGGATTTCTAAAGGGATGGAAAGAGCTATTCCCAAAACTATAAATTGGTCAGCCTTATATGCAATAAAACAGGGTCCTTCTGAATCCCCATCCGAATTCCTGGATCGACTGAGGGATGAAATGCGCCGCAAAACACCATTAGACCCTGAGTCAGAGATAGGAATACAGCAATTAGTCTCTCTGTTTCTGGGCCAGTCTGCAGGAGACATTAGGCGCAAACTCCAGAAGTTACGTACCACAGAAAGCCGTAATCTGGAGGTTTTGTTGGAAGAGGCATGGAGAACATTTAGTAACAGAGAAGAAGGTTACAAACTAAACCAGAAGAGGGTACTAACAATAGTGGGAAATGATGGAAATCAAAAATTTAAAACCAGACCTACTCAGGGGTTGAGTAGAGACCAGTGTGCAATATGTAAGAAAAAAGGACACTGGAAGAACAAATGTCCTGAACGCTTTAACCAACACAATAGTCAAGGGAAAACGATAGCTCAGGTCGAAGTAGAAAAATGACTAACCGATCTGGATGATCCCCTAGTAAAAATAAAACTAGGGGAAGAACAAAAAGAAGTTGAGTTTCTAGTAGACACAGGAGCAACTTATTCAGTTTTATATCAAGCTTTAATCCCCTTGGAAAATAACTATGTTTCAGTAAAAGGTGCGACTGGCCAGGCTGAGAAGGCCTACTTTTGCAAACCTCTAAAATACAAATTGGGGAAACAAGTAGGGATCCACAGATTTTTGTATATGCCAAATTCTCCAAGGGCCCTTCTCGGCAGAGATTTATTAGAACAATTGGAAGCAACAATTAAATTTAAGCAAGGAGAAGTTACTCTGGAGGTAAATGATCACCAATATGTTCAAATAATGAGTTTATCCCTAATGGATACTCCTATAGCGGGGAAAATCGATACAAGGATTACTGATCAGGTATATCCTGGAGTCTGGGCAACTGATGTACCAGGGCGGGCAAAAGGAGCACCACCAATAATAGTAAAATTAAAGGAAGGACAGAGTGCAGTAAGAATTAAGCAATACCCACTAAAAAAGGAGGATAGAGAAGGAATTTGCCCAATTATAGAGCGGTTCATAAAACTAGGGTTACTAAGGGAATGCCAATCAGAATTCAATACACCTATCCTCCCAGTTAAGAAACCTGATGGGTCCTATAGAATAGTCCAAGACTTAAGAGCTGTCAACAAAATCACAGAAGATTTATACCCAGTGGTAGCTAACCCCTATACCTTGCTAACTACACTAGCCCCAGATTTAGCCTGGTTCACAGTCCTAGATTTAAAGGATGCTTTCTTTTGCCTCCCTCTACACGAAGCCAGCCAGAAAATTTTTGCTTTTGAATGGGAAAATCCCAAAAGTGGTCGAAAGACCCAGCTCACATGGACAGTGTTGCCACAGGGGTTCAAAAACAGCCCAACGCTCTTTGGAAACCAGCTAGCCAAAGACTTGGAATCATGGGAACCACCATCCGAAGAAGGGAAAGTTCTACAGTACGTAGATGACCTTCTCGTCGCTACCAAAACTGAAGAGTCCTGTGTCACCTGGACCGTGAGTCTCTTAAATTTCCTGGGGTTGCAGGGGTATCGGGTCTCCAAGAAAAAAGCACAGGTGGTGTTACAACAGGTCATGTACCTGGGGTACGAGATCAGCGCTGGACAACGAGTCCTGGGACAGGCTCGGAAAGAGGCCATATGCCAGACCCCCCGACCACGAACTGTAAAGGAATTGAGAACATTCCTAGGCATGACAGGGTGGTGCCGACTCTGGATATGTGACTATGGTTTACTTGTTAAGCCACTCTATTCCTTGATAGCAGCCAACCAAGAAGATCTCCAGTGGGATGCCGAGTCAGATAAAGCTTTCCATCAGCTAAAGAAAGCCCTGATGTCAGCACCGGCATTAGGACTTCCTGATGTAAGTAAACCATTTCTCCTATTCTCTCATGAAAAGCAGGGAATAGCCTTAGGAGTATTAGCACAAGAATTGGGACCATACAGACGGGCAGTAGCATACTTCTCCAAACAATTGGACACCGCTGCAAAAGGGTGGCCTGGTTGCTTGAGGGCAGTAGCAGCTGTCATTCTAAACATCCAAGAAGCCCGAAAATTCACTCTGGGCCAGAAAATGACTGTCCTAGTTTCCCACGCAGTATCCACAGTTCTTGAGAGCAAGGGAGGACATTGGCTCTCCCCACAGAGATTCCTGAAATACCAAGCTATATTGGTTGAACAAGATGATGTTGAGATCGTGACTACAAATATCGTTAACCCGGCTTCGTTCCTTGAGGGGAACACTGGGGAACTAGTGAGTCATGATTGTCTGGAAACAATTGAGGCCACGTACTCCAGCCGCATGGATCTCAAAGATGCCCCTATTGAGGGAGCCGAACACTGGTTCACTGATGGAAGCAGCTATATGCTAAATGGAAGGCGACACTCTGGATATGCCGTCACCACTTCTGAAAAGGTAATAGAATCGGGGCCATTACCAGCTGACGTCTCAGCACAGAAGGCTGAGATCATAGCCCTTACCAGAGCCCTAGAAAGAGCTCAGGGAAAAATCATTAACATTTGGACTGATTCTAAATATGCATTTGGAGTGGTGCATGCTCACGGGGCAATTTGGAGAGAGAGAGGATTGTTAAATTCTCAAGGGAAAACTATTAAACATGCAGAAGAAATCCTGAAACTCTTGGATGCAGTCCTACTTCCTGAGAAGGTAGCCATTATGCATATCAAGGCACACCAAAAGGTGAGCACAGAATTGGAAAAAGGGAATGAGCTGGCAGACAGGGAGGCAAAAGAGGCAGCCAAAAGAACTGATACAGTAGAGGGCGCATTAATACCCGATGGGCAACTGTCCTTAGAAGGTAAACCAGAGTATACAAAAGAAGACCGTAAGCTTATTGATGATATGGGGGGATCATATAATGAAGAAGGGTGGGCTATCACTTCTCGTGGGAGGATAGTAATCCCTTCCTACATGCTATGGTCAGTGGTCCGTGAAGAACATAGGAAAAGACACTGGGGGGCAGAGGCCCTATATAAAGACCTTATTAAAAATATGATAGCACGAAATCTATACACTACTGTCAAACAAGTAACCCAACAATGTGATCTTTGTCTCCAGACTAACCCTAAAATTGTGAAAGGGCTAAAATTAGGAAAAATTGGGAGAGGGAATGGTCCGGGACAACATTGGCAGATTGACTTCTCGGAATTCCCTAGAAAAGGGGGGTATCGATATTTGCTGGTACTAACAGACACCTTCTCAGGCTGGCCAGAAGCCTTTCCGTGCAGAACTGCTAAAGCGCGGGAGGTGACTAAAATATTGCTTCAAGAGATTATACCCAGGTTTGGAGTTCCTGCAGTAATATCCTCAGATAAGGGACCGCATTTTATATCCAAAGTAGTACAACAGATCAGTCACCATCTAGGAATAGATTGGCAATTACATACTCCATACCGACCACAATCTAGTGGCCAGGTGGAGAAAATGAACCACCTAATCAAACAACAAATTATTAGGCTGGGACAAGAGACAGATCTGACTTGGCCCCAGTCATTGCCACTGGCCCTTACCCGAATACGAACCAGACCCAGAGCAAGGGAGGGGCTCAGTCCATTTGAAATTCTGTATGGACGACCTTATGGGGTACAGAAGGGGACGTCCTCACAAATAGGAGAAGAAACAATGAATTCCTACATGGTGGCACTAAATAAACAATTGAGGAAGATTGAAAAACATGTAATGGATACTCGTAGCAGGGGTCTAGACGGGCCTGTTCATGATATACAACCAGGGGACTATGTATATCTTAAGTCTTTTGCAGAAAAAACTCTGGAGCCACAGTGGACCGGACCCTACCAAGTCCTTCTCACTACCTACACGGCCATCAAGGTTGAAGGGCAGAACTCTTGGATTCACCACACCCGGATCAAAAAGGCCCCTGAAGCCTCGTGGAAAGAAACAGAAACTGAAACTGGTTTGGACAAACGAGAGAAGTGATAAGTAAGTGAGTAAATTAAACTCACCATAAGGGTGGGTAAACCAACCAACCTCACCAACCTCGCCCAACCTGTTATTGATGTAGTCTGATCGGTATTTTACTTGTATTTTACTTGTATTTACTTTAATTCCTTTATAATATTAGAGTAGGGAAAGAACTTTGTAGAAGTGCAATCCATGATTACTATAACCTGTTTCAATAGCATTTAGATTTCGAGGATGCTTCTCACAGTCCTGATCATAATTCAAAGTTGGGAAGGAACTCAAGGCCAAGAAAATCTTAAATGGCCATGGTCCCAAGCTTATATTGGGTACACTGGGTCCATGGGGAAATATTCAGCTAGAGAAAATTTAAGTCTATCTACTGTGGTTATGCATGGGAATCAAGTATATATGAGGGAAAATTGGAGCCAAGATTCAAGACAAGACATTTACCAGCTTCAAGGATATATAGGGGAGGAAATTGGAATAGGATGCCGAGTAATCAATGGCACCACTTATAAAAAGGCATCCCAAATTACGGTATCAATTACTCCTACCATTGAGAGCACCAAATTATGTACTACTGAGGAACGAGACTGCTGGCATAACTTCACCCTAGAACAGACCTCGAGAGTGACCTGTCTTTGGGCCCATAATACTATCGGACTCTCGTTTAGATTTGAGATAAAGGCCATTACTAAGTCTCTTGCTACAACCAGCACAATGCCTACGACCCAACCCATGCCAGTGCCCAGACTTGAACCCCACATATATAAAATCGGTCCGTATGTAATCAAAAACACGGGTCAACAACAAGTATTGTTTAACCCAGAATGGTCACTTAGGAGAGTAGAGTTACAGATGCAAGTCAATATTTCTGACATAAAACCATCCTGTTCTCCTTTCCTACGAACCTCACATGAGGGATGGACAACATGGCTAAGGAAAAGGAGAAATCAGAAGCGATCAATAAGAGATGCGACTGGGTTGTTAGGAACAGGACTGGGGGTATTAAATTCAATAGATTCAGAGGTAATAATGAACAAACTAGCATCTACCACGGCAGATTTATCAAAACTGCAACACCCGTTGAAATCCTCATTACTAGCATTAGGAGCACACCAATGGTTAATTTCAAAGGTACTTCGCAGATGGGAAGAAATTAATATAAAGGACCATCAGCTTATCACTAAAGCCCTGGGTGGATTACAGGATGATGTAGCCCTAGCCCTGAGCTGCACCCAAGCCCAATTATGGATACAATCGGTAGCAGCATCCATAATAAGGGAAGGTGAGGAAGGCATATTCCCTACAGAAATCAGAAAGATGATCTGGGATAGTGCTACCAAAATGGAAAGGAAACTCCAGTCATGGTGGAATATGGTCAACTTCACTTATGACCCCAACACATATACAGTCACAACATTTGTGCTAACAATCCGTGATGCAGCAGTGATTACCATACACCCCATTGTGGCCGTCGGGATTAACCATGGTAGAATTCTGCTGTATCCCTTTGAACATAGAACCTGGGCAAGGAAATTAGGCAATAAGTGGCAAACAGTGGACCTTGGGTCCTGTACTATGAGAGAACAGCAAGGTTTCCTCTGCCTTTCAGGCCTAGGTTCTTTACTTTGGGAGTTATTGCTGGACGTTTAGCATGTTTTGAACTGCAGTCTGCTAGGGCCGAGAAAAGCACCGTAGGAGGTTCCAGGCATGTTCCCTCTTTCCAGGCAAAGGAAAAGGCTGAGAGCCAAAGTGACAGGGTCTGCTCGTGTGTCCTGTTAGGAGGTTTCAGACAAGCTATGCCTTTCAGGCCTAGCTTCTTTACTTTGGGAGTTATTGCTGGACATTTAGCATGTTTTGAACTGCAGTCTGCTAGGGCCGAGAAAAGCACCGTAGGAGGTTCCAGGCATGTTCCCTCTTTCCAGGCAAAGGAAAAGGCTGAGAGCCAAAGTGACAGGGTCTGCTCGTGTGTCCTGTTAGGAGGTTTCAGACAAGCTATGCCTTTCAGGCCTAGCTTCTTTACTTTGGGAGTTATTGCTGGACGTTTAGCATGTTTTGAACTGCAGTCTGCTAGGGCCGAGAAAAGCACCGTAGGATATTCCAGGCATGTTCCCTCTTTCCAGGCAAAAGAAAAGGCTGAGAGCCAAAGTGACAGGGTCTGCTCGTGTGTCCTGTTAGGAGGTTTCAGACAAGCTATGCCTTTCAGGCCTAGCTTCTTTACTTTGGGAGTTATATCTGGACGTTTAGCATGTTTTGAACTGCAGTCTGCTAGGGCCGAGAAAAGCACCGTAGGAGGTTCCAGGCATGTTCCCTCTTTCCAGGCAAAGGAAAAGGCTGAGAGCCAAAGTGACAGGGTCTGCTCGTGTGTCCTGTTAGGAGGTTTCAGACAAGCTATGCCTTTCAGGCCTAGCTTCTTTACTTTGGGAGTTATTGCTGGACGTTTAGCATGTTTTGAACTGCAGTCTGCTAGGGCCGAGAAAAGCACCGTAGGAGGTTCCAGGCATGTTCCCTCTTTCCAGGCAAAGGAAAAGGCTGAGAGCCAAAGTGACAGGGTCTGCTCGTGTGTCCTGTTAGGAGGTTTCAGACAAGCTATGCCTTTCAGGCCTAGCTTCTTTACTTTGGGAGTTATTGCTGGACGTTTAGCATGTTTTGAACTGCAGTCTGCTAGGGCCGAGAAAAGCACCGTAGGAGGTTCCAGGCATGTTCCCTCTTTCCAGGCAAAGGAAAAGGCTGAGAGCCAAAGTGACAGGGTCTGCTCGTGTGTCCTGTTAGGAGGTTTCAGACAAGCTATGCCTTTCAGGCCTAGCTTCTTTACTTTGGGAGTTATTGCTGGACGTTTAGCATGTTTTGAACTGCAGTCTGCTAGGGCCGAGAAAAGCACCGTAGGAGGTTCCAGGCATGTTCCCTCTTTCCAGGCAAAGGAAAAGGCTGAGAGCCAAAGTGACAGGGTCTGCTCGTGTGTCCTGTTAGGAGGTTTCAGACAAGCTATGCCTTTCAGGCCTAGCTTCTTTACTTTGGGAGTTATTGCTGGACGTTTAGCATGTTTTGAACTGCAGTCTGCTAGGGCCGAGAAAAGCACCGTAGGAGGTTCCAGGCATGTTCCCTCTTTCCAGGCAAAGGAAAAGGCTGAGAGCCAAAGTGAAAGGTCTGC
Source organism: Rallus limicola (assembly GCA_022605955.1). Classification (NCBI taxonomy): domain Eukaryota; kingdom Metazoa; phylum Chordata; class Aves; order Gruiformes; family Rallidae; genus Rallus; species Rallus limicola. The sequence continues at coordinate 23,895 of JAKCOZ010000874.1, forward strand.
TCGTGTGTCCTGTTAGGAGGTTTCAGACAAGCTATGCCTTTCAGGCCTAGCTTCTTTACTTTGGGAGCTATTGCTGGACGTTTAGCATGTTTTGAACTGCAGTCTGCTAAGGCCGAGAAAAGCACCGTAGGAGGTTCCAGGCATGTTCCCTCTTTCCAGGCAAAGGAAAAGGCTGAGAGCCAAAGTGACAGGGTCTGCTCGTGTGTCCTGTTAGGAGGTTTCAGACAAGCTATGCCTTTCAGACCTAGCTTCTTTACTTTGGGAGTTATTGCTGGACGTTTAGCATGTTTTGAACTGCAGTCTGCTAGGGCCGAGAAAAGCACCGTAGGAGGTTCCAGGCATGTTCCCTCTTTCCAGGCAAAAGAAAAGGCTGAGAGCCAAAGTGACAGGGTCTGCTCGTGTGTCCTGTTCGGAGGTTTCAGACAAGCTAGGCCTTTCAGGCCTAGCTTGTCTGAAACGTCCTTTCAGGCCTAGCTTCTTTACTTTGGGAGTTATTGCTGGACGTTTAGCATGTTTTGAACTGCAGTCTGCTAGGGCCGAGAAAAGCACCGTAGGAGGTTCCAGGCATGTTCCCTCTTTCCAGGCAAAGGAAAAGGCTGAGAGCCAAAGTGACAGGGTCTGCTCGTGTGTCCTGTTAGGAGGTTTCAGACAAGCTATGCCTTTCAGGCCTAGCTTCTTTACTTTGGGAGTTATTGCTGGACGTTTAGCATGTTTTGAACTGCAGTCTGCTAGGGCCGAGAAAAGCACCGTAGGAGGTTCCAGGCATGTTCCCTCTTTCCAGGCAAAGGAAAAGGCTGAGAGCCAAAGTGACAGGGTCTGCTCGTGTGTCCTGTTAGGAGGTTTCAGACAAGCTATGCCTTTCAGGCCTAGCTTCTTTACTTTGGGAGTTATTGCTGGACGTTTAGCATGTTTTGAACTGCAGTCTGCTAGGGCCGAGAAAAGCACCGTAGGAGGTTCCAGGCATGTTCCCTCTTTCCAGGCAAAGGAAAAGGCTGAGAGCCAAAGTGAAAGGTCTGCTCGTGTGTCCTGTTAGGAGGTTTCAGACAAGCTATGCCTTTCAGGCCTAGCTTCTTTACTTTGGGAGCTATTGCTGGACGTTTAGCATGTTTTGAACTGCAGTCTGCTAAGGCCGAGAAAAGCACCGTAGGAGGTTCCAGGCATGTTCCCTCTTTCCAGGCAAAGGAAAAGGCTGAGAGCCAAAGTGACAGGGTCTGCTCGTGTGTCCTGTTAGGAGGTTTCAGACAAGCTATGCCTTTCAGGCCTAGCTTCTTTACTTTGGGAGCTATTGCTGGACGTTTAGCATGTTTTGAACTGCAGTCTGCTAGGGCCGAGAAAAGCACCGTAGGAGGTTCCAGGCATGTTCCCTCTTTCCAGGCAAAGGAAAAGGCTGAGAGCCAAAGTGACAGGGTCTGCTCGTGTGTCCTGTTAGGAGGTTTCAGACAAGCTATGCCTTTCAGACCTAGCTTCCTTACTTTGGGAGTTATTGCTGGACGTTTAGCATGTTTTGAACTGCAGTCTGCTAGGGCCGAGAAAAGCACCGTAGGATATTCCAGGCATGTTCCCTCTTTCCAGGCAAAAGAAAAGGCTGAGAGCCAAAGTGACAGGGTCTGCTCGTGTGTCCTGTTAGGAGGTTTCAGACAAGCTATGCCTTTCAGGCCTAGCTTCTTTACTTTGGGAGCTATTGCTGGACGTTTAGCATGTTTTGAACTGCAGTCTGCTAGGGCCGAGAAAAGCACCGTAGGAGGTTCCAGGCATGTTCCCTCTTTCCAGGCAAAGGAAAAGGCTGAGAGCCAAAGTGACAGGGTCTGCTCGTGTGTCCTGTTAGGAGGTTTCAGACAAGCTATGCCTTTCAGGCCTAGCTTCTTTACTTTGGGAGTTATTGCTGGACGTTTAGCATGTTTTGAACTGCAGTCTGCTAGGGCCGAGAAAAGCACCGTAGGAGGTTCCAGGCATGTTCCCTCTTTCCAGGCAAAGGAAAAGGCTGAGAGCCAAAGTGACAGGGTCTGCTCGTGTGTCCTGTTAGGAGGTTTCAGACAAGCTATGCCTTTCAGGCCTAGCTTCTTTACTTTGGGAGTTATTGCTGGACGTTTAGCATGTTTTGAACTGCAGTCTGCTAGGGCCGAGAAAAGCACCGTAGGAGGTTCCAGGCATGTTCCCTCTTTCCAGGCAAAGGAAAAGGCTGAGAGCCAAAGTGACAGGGTCTGCTCGTGTGTCCTGTTAGGAGGTTTCAGACAAGCTATGCCTTTCAGGCCTAGCTTCTTTACTTTGGGAGCTATTGCTGGACGTTTAGCATGTTTTGAACTGCAGTCTGCTAGGGCCGAGAAAAGCACCGTAGGAGGTTCCAGGCATGTTCCCTCTTTCCAGGCAAAGGAAAAGGCTGAGAGCCAAAGTGACAGGGGCTGCTCGTGTGTCCTGTTAGGAGGTTTCAGACAAGCTATGCCTTTCAGGCCTAGCTTCTTTACTTTGGGAGTTATTGCTGGACGTTTAGCATGTTTTGAACTGCAGTCTGCTAGGGCCGAGAAAAGCACCGTAGGAGGTTCCAGGCATGTTCCCTCTTTCCAGGCAATAGAAAAGGCTGAGAGCCAAAGTGACAGGGTCTGCTCGTGTGTCCTGTTAGGAGGTTTCAGACAAGCTATGCCTTTCAGGCCTAGCTTCTTTACTTTGGGAGCTATTGCTGGACGTTTAGCATGTTTTGAACTGCAGTCTGCTAGGGCCGAGAAAAGCACCGTAGGAGGTTCCAGGCATGTTCCCTCTTTCCAGGCAAAGGAAAAGGCTGAGAGCCAAAGTGACAGGGTCTGCTCGTGTGTCCTGTTAGGAGGTTTCAGACAAGCTATGCCTTTCAGGCCTAGCTTCTTTACTTTGGGAGTTATTGCTGGACGTTTAGCATGTTTTGAACTGCAGTCTGCTAGGGCCGAGAAAAGCACCGTAGGAGGTTCCAGGCATGTTCCCTCTTTCCAGGCAAAGGAAAAGGCTGAGAGCCAAAGTGACAGGGTCTGCTCGTGTGTCCTGTTAGGAGGTTTCAGACAAGCTATGCCTTTCAGGCCTAGCTTCTTTACTTTGGGAGTTATTGCTGGACGTTTAGCATGTTTTGAACTGCAGTCTGCTAGGGCCGAGAAAAGCACCGTAGGAGGTTCCAGGCATGTTCCCTCTTTCCAGGCAAAGGAAAAGGCTGAGAGCCAAAGTGACAGGGTCTGCTCGTGTGTCCTGTTAGGAGGTTTCAGACAAGCTATGCCTTTCAGGCCTAGCTTCTTTACTTTGGGAGCTATTGCTGGACGTTTAGCATGTTTTGAACTGCAGTCTGCTAGGGCCGAGAAAAGCACCGTAGGAGGTTCCAGGCATGTTCCCTCTTTCCAGGCAAAGGAAAAGGCTGAGAGCCAAAGTGACAGGGGCTGCTCGTGTGTCCTGTTAGGAGGTTTCAGACAAGCTATGCCTTTCAGGCCTAGCTTCTTTACTTTGGGAGTTATTGCTGGACGTTTAGCATGTTTTGAACTGCAGTCTGCTAGGGCCGAGAAAAGCACCGTAGGAGGTTCCAGGCATGTTCCCTCTTTCCAGGCAAAGGAAAAGGCTGAGAGCCAAAGTGACAGGGTCTGCTCGTGTGTCCTTTTAGGAGATTTCAGACAAGCTATGCCTTTCAGGCCTAGCTTCTTTACTTTGGGAGCTATTGCTGGACGTTTAGCATGTTTTGAACTGCAGTCTGCTAGGGCCGAGAAAAGCACCGTAGGAGGTTCCAGGCATGTTCCCTCTTTCCAGGCAAAGGAAAAGGCTGAGAGCCAAAGTGACAGGGTCTGCTCGTGTGTCCTGTTAGGAGGTTTCAGACAAGCTATGCCTTTCAGGCCTAGCTTCTTTACTTTGGGAGTTATTGCTGGACGTTTAGCATGTTTTGAACTGCAGTCTGCTAGGGCCGAGAAAAGCACCGTAGGAGGTTCCAGGCATGTTCCCTCTTTCCAGGCAAAGGAAAAGGCTGAGAGCCAAATTGAAAGGTCTGCTCGTGTGTCCTGTTAGGAGATTTCAGACAAGCTATGCCTTTCAGGCCTAGCTTCTTTACTTTGGGAGCTATTGATGGACGTTTAGCATGTTTTGAACTGCAGTCTGCTAGGGCCGAGAAAAGCACCGTAGGAGGTTCCAGGCATGTTCCCTCTTTCCAGGCAAAGGAAAAGGCTGAGAGCCAAAGTGACAGGGTCTGCTCGTGTGTCCTGTTAGGAGGTTTCAGACAAGCTATGCCTTTCAGGCCTAGCTTCTTTACTTTGGGAGCTATTGCTGGACGTTTAGCATGTTTTGAACTGCAGTCTGCTAGGGCCGAGAAAAGCACCGTAGGAGGTTCCAGGCATGTTCCCTCTTTCCAGGCAAAGGAAAAGGCTGAGAGCCAAAGTGACAGGGTCTGCTCGTGTGTCCTGTTAGGAGGTTTCAGACAAGCTATGCCTTTCAGGCCTAGCTTCTTTACTTTGGGAGTTATTGCTGGACGTTTAGCATGTTTTGAACTGCAGTCTGCTAGGGCCGAGAAAAGCACCGTAGGAGGTTCCAGGCATGTTCCCTCTTTCCAGGCAAAGGAAAAGGCTGAGAGCCAAAGTGAAAGGTCTGCTCGTGTGTCCTGTTAGGAGGTTTCATACAAGCTATGCCTTTCAGGCCTAGCTTCTTTACTTTGGGAGCTATTGCTGGACGTTTAGCATGTTTTGAACTGCAGTCTGCTAGGGCCGAGAAAAGCACCGTAGGAGGTTCCAGGCATGTTCCCTCTTTCCAGGCAAAGGAAAAGGCTGAGAGCCAAAGTGACAGGGTCTGCTCGTGTGTCCTGTTAGGAGGTTTCAGACAAGCTATGCCTTTCAGGCCTAGCTTCTTTACTTTGGGAGTTATTGCTGGACGTTTAGCATGTTTTGAACTGCAGTCTGCTAGGGCCGAGAAAAGCACCGTAGGAGGTTCCAGGCATGTTCCCTCTTTCCAGGCAAAGGAAAAGGCTGAGAGCCAAAGTGACAGGGTCTGCTCGTGTGTCCTGTTAGGAGGTTTCAGACAAGCTATGCCTTTCAGGCCTAGCTTCTTTACTTTGGGAGTTATTGCTGGACGTTTAGCATGTTTTGAACTGCAGTCTGCTAGGGCCGAGAAAAGCACCGTAGGAGGTTCCAGGCATGTTCCCTCTTTCCAGGCAAAGGAAAAGGCTGAGAGCCAAAGTGACAGGGTCTGCTCGTGTGTCCTGTTAGGAGGTTTCAGACAAGCTATGCCTTTCAGACCTAGCTTCTTTACTTTGGGAGCTATTGCTGGACGTTTAGCATGTTTTGAACTGCAGTCTGCTAGGGCCGAGAAAAGCACCGTAGGAGGTTCCAGGCATGTTCCCTCTTTCCAGGCAAAGGAAAAGGCTGAGAGCCAAAGTGACAGGGGCTACTCGTGTGTCCTGTTAGGAGGTTTCAGACAAGCTATGCCTTTCAGGCCTAGCTTCTTTACTTTGGGAGCTATTGCTGGACGTTTAGCATGTTTTGAACTGCAGTCTGCTAGGGCCGAGAAAAGCACCGTAGGAGGTTCCAGGCATGTTCCCTCTTTCCAGGCAAAGGAAAAGGCTGAGAGCCAAAGTGACAGGGTCTGCTCGTGTGTCCTGTTAGGAGGTTTCAGACAAGCTATGCCTTTCAGGCCTAGCTTCTTTACTTTGGGAGCTATTGCTGGACGTTTAGCATGTTTTGAACTGCAGTCTGCTAGGGCCGAGAAAAGCACCGTAGGAGGTTCCAGGCATGTTCCCTCTTTCCAGGCAAAGGAAAAGGCTGAGAGCCAAAGTGACAGGGTCTGCTCGTGTGTCCTGTTAGGAGGTTTCAGACAAGCTATGCCTTTCAGGCCTAGCTTCTTTACTTTGGGAGCTATTGCTGGACGTTTAGCATGTTTTGAACTGCAGTCTGCTAGGGCCGAGAAAAGCACCGTAGGAGGTTCCAGGCATGTTCCCTCTTTCCAGGCAAAGGAAAAGGCTGAGAGCCAAAGTGACAGGGTCTGCTCGTGTGTCCTGTTAGGAGGTTTCAGACAAGCTATGCCTTTCAGGCCTAGCTTCTTTACTTTGGGAGTTATTGCTGGACGTTTAGCATGTTTTGAACTGCAGTCTGCTAGGGCCGAGAAAAGCACCGTAGGAGGTTCCAGGCATGTTCCCTCTTTCCAGGCAAAGGAAAAGGCTGAGAGCCAAAGTGAAAGGTCTGCTCGTGTGTCCTGTTAGGAGGTTTCAGACAAGCTATGCCTTTCAGGCCTAGCTTCTTTACTTTGGGAGCTATTGCTGGACGTTTAGCATGTTTTGAACTGCAGTCTGCTAGGGCCGAGAAAAGCACCGTAGGAGGTTCCAGGCATGTTCCCTCTTTCCAGGCAAAGGAAAAGGCTGAGAGCCAAAGTGACAGGGTCTGCTCGTGTGTCCTGTTAGGAGGTTTCAGACAAGCTATGCCTTTCAGGCCTAGCTTCTTTACTTTGGGAGTTATTGCTGGACGTTTAGCATGTTTTGAACTGCAGTCTGCTAGGGCCGAGAAAAGCACCGTAGGAGGTTCCAGGCATGTTCCCTCTTTCCAGGCAAAGGAAAAGGCTGAGAGCCAAAGTGACAGGGTCTGCTCGTGTGTCCTGTTAGGAGGTTTCAGACAAGCTATGCCTTTCAGGCCTAGCTTCTTTACTTTGGGAGCTATTGCTGGACGTTTAGCATGTTTTGAACTGCAGTCTGCTAGGGCCGAGAAAAGCACCGTAGGAGGTTCCAGGCATGTTCCCTCTTTCCAGGCAAAGGAAAAGGCTGAGAGCCAAAGTGACAGGGTCTGCTCGTGTGTCCTGTTAGGAGGTTTCAGACAAGCTATGCCTTTCAGGCCTAGCTTCTTTACTTTGGGAGCTATTGCTGGACGTTTAGCATGTTTTGAACTGCAGTCTGCTAGGGCCGAGAAAAGCACCGTAGGAGGTTCCAGGCATGTTCCCTCTTTCCAGGCAAAGGAAAAGGCTGAGAGCCAAAGTGACAGGGTCTGCTCGTGTGTCCTGTTAGGAGGTTTCAGACAAGCTATGCCTTTCAGGCCTAGCTTCTTTACTTTGGGAGCTATTGCTGGACGTTTAGCATGTTTTGAACTGCAGTCTGCTAGGGCCGAGAAAAGCACCGTAGGAGGTTCCAGGCATGTTCCCTCTTTCCAGGCAAAGGAAAAGGCTGAGAGCCAAAGTGACAGGGTCTGCTCGTGTGTCCTGTTAGGAGGTTTCAGACAAGCTATGCCTTTCAGGCCTAGCTTCTTTACTTTGGGAGTTATTGCTGGACGTTTAGCATGTTTTGAACTGCAGTCTGCTAGGGCCGAGAAAAGCACCGTAGGAGGTTCCAGGCATGTTCCCTCTTTCCAGGCAAAAGAAAAGGCTGAGAGCCAAAGTGACAGGGTCTGCTCGTGTGTCCTGTTAGGAGGTTTCAGACAAGCTATGCCTTTCAGGCCTAGCTTCTTTACTTTGGGAGCTATTGCTGGACGTTTAGCATGTTTTGAACTGCAGTCTGCTAGGGCCGAGAAAAGCACCGTAGGAGGTTCCAGGCATGTTCCCTCTTTCCAGGCAAAGGAAAAGGCTGAGAGCCAAAGTGACAGGGTCTGCTCGTGTGTCCTGTTAGGAGGTTTCAGACAAGCTATGCCTTTCAGGCCTAGCTTCTTTACTTTGGGAGTTATTGCTGGACGTTTAGCATGTTTTGAACTGCAGTCTGCTAGGGCCGAGAAAAGCACCGTAGGAGGTTCCAGGCATGTTCCCTCTTTCCAGGCAAAGGAAAAGGCTGAGAGCCAAAGTGAAAGGTCTGCTCGTGTGTCCTGTTAGGAGGTTTCAGACAAGCTATGCCTTTCAGGCCTAGCTTCTTTACTTTGGGAGCTATTGCTGGACGTTTAGCATGTTTTGAACTGCAGTCTGCTAGGGCCGAGAAAAGCACCGTAGGAGGTTCCAGGCATGTTCCCTCTTTCCAGGCAAAGGAAAAGGCTGAGAGCCAAAGTGACAGGGTCTGCTCGTGTGTCCTGTTAGGAGGTTTCAGACAAGCTATGCCTTTCAGGCCTAGCTTCTTTACTTTGGGAGTTATTGCTGGACGTTTAGCATGTTTTGAACTGCAGTCTGCTAGGGCCGAGAAAAGCACCGTAGGAGGTTCCAGGCATGTTCCCTCTTTCCAGGCAAAGGAAAAGACTGAGAGCCAAAGTGACAGGGTCTGCTCGCGTGTCCTGTTAGGAGGTTTCAGACAAGCTATGCCTTTCAGGCCTAGCTTCTTTACTTTGGGAGTTATTGCTGGACGTTTAGCATGTTTTGAACTGCAGTCTGCTAGGGCCGAGAAAAGCACCGTAGGAGGTTCCAGGCATGTTCCCTCTTTCCAGGCAAAGGAAAAGGCTGAGAGCCAAAGTGACAGGGTCTGCTCGTGTGTCCTGTTAGGAGGTTTCAGACAAGCTATGCCTCTCAGGCCTAGCTTCTTTAATTTGGGAGCTATTGCTGGACGTTTAGCATGTTTTGAACTGCAGTCTGCTAGGGCCGAGAAAAGCACCGTAGGAGGTTCCAGGCATGTTCCCTCTTTCCAGGCAAAGGAAAAGGCTGAGAGCCAAAGTGACAGGGTCTGCTCGTGTGTCCTGTTAGGAGGTTTCAGACAAGCTATGCCTTTCAGGCCTAGCTTCTTTACTTTGGGAGTTATTGCTGGACGTTTAGCATGTTTTGAACTGCAGTCTGCTAGGGCCGAGAAAAGCACCGTAGGAGGTTCCAGGCATGTTCCCTCTTTCCAGGCAAAGGAAAAGGCTGAGAGCCAAAGTGACAGGGTCTGCTCGTGTGTCCTGTTAGGAGGTTTCAGACAAGCTATGCCTTTCAGGCCTAGCTTCTTTACTTTGGGAGCTATTGCTGGACGTTTAGCATGTTTTGAACTGCAGTCTGCTAGGGCCGAGAAAAGCACCGTAGGAGGTTCCAGGCATGTTCCCTCTTTCCAGGCAAAGGAAAAGGCTGAGAGCCAAAGTGACAGGGTCTGCTCGTGTGTCCTGTTAGGAGGTTTCAGACAAGCTATGCCTTTCAGGCCTAGCTTCTTTACTTTGGGAGCTATTGCTGGACGTTTAGCATGTTTTGAACTGAAGTCTGCTAGGGCCGAGAAAAGCACCGTAGGAGGTTCCAGGCATGTTCCCTCTTTCCAGGCAAAGGAAAAGGCTGAGAGCCAAAGTGACAGGGTCTGCTCGTGTGTCCTGTTAGGAGGTTTCAGATAAGATATGCCTTTCAGGCCTAGCTTCTTTACTTTGGGAGTTATTGCTGGACGTTTAGCATGTTTTGAACTGCAGTCTGCTAGGGCCGAGAAAAGCACCGTAGGAGGTTCCAGGCATGTTCCCTCTTTCCAGGCAAAGGAAAAGGCTGAGAGCCAAAGTGACAGGGTCTGCTCGTGTGTCCTGTTAGGAGGTTTCAGACAAGCTATGCCTTTCAGGCCTAGCTTCTTTACTTTGGGAGTTATTGCTGGACGTTTAGCATGTTTTGAACTGCAGTCTGCTAGGGCCGAGAAAAGCACCGTAGGAGGTTCCAGGCATGTTCCCTCTTTCCAGGCAAAGGAAAAGGCTGAGAGCCAAAGTGACAGGGTCTGCTCGTGTGTCCTGTTAGGAGGTTTCAGACAAGCTATGCCTTTCAGGCCTAGCTTCTTTACTTTGGGAGTTATTGCTGGACGTTTAGCATGTTTTGAACTGCAGTCTGCTAGGGCCGAGAAAAGCACCGTAGGAGGTTCCAGGCATGTTCCCTCTTTCCAGGCAAAGGAAAAGGCTGAGAGCCAAAGTGACAGGGTCTGCTCGTGTGTCCTGTTAGGAGGTTTCAGACAAGCTATGCCTTTCAGGCCTAGCTTCTTTACTTTGGGAGTTATTGCTGGACGTTTAGCATGTTTTGAACTGCAGTCTGCTAGGGCCGAGAAAAGCACCGTAGGAGGTTCCAGGCATGTTCCCTCTTTCCAGGCAAAGGAAAAGGCTGAGAGCCAAAGTGACAGGGTCTGCTCGTGTGTCCTGTTAGGAGGTTTCAGACAAGCTATGCCTTTCAGGCCTAGCTTCTTTACTTTGGGAGTATTGCTGGACGTTTAGCATGTTTTGAACTGCAGTCTGCTAGGGCCGAGAAAAGCACCGTAGGAGGTTCCAGGCATGTTCCCTCTTTCCAGGCAAAGGAAAAGGCTGAGAGCCAAAGTGACAGGGTCTGCTCGTGTGTCCTGTTAGGAGGTTTCAGACAAGCTATGCCTTTCAGGCCTAGCTTCTTTACTTTGGGAGCTATTGCTGGACGTTTAGCATGTTTTGAACTGCAGTCTGCTAGGGCCGAGAAAAGCACCGTAGGAGGTTCCAGGCATGTTCCCTCTTTCCAGGCAAAAGAAAAGGCTGAGAGCCAAAGTGACAGGGTCTGCTCGTGTGTCCTGTTAGGAGGTTTCAGACAAGCTATGCCTTTCAGGCCTAGCTTCTTTACTTTGGGAGTTATTGCTGGACGTTTAGCATGTTTTGAACTGCAGTCTGCTAGGGCCGAGAAAAGCACCGTAGGAGGTTCCAGGCATGTTCCCTCTTTCCAGGCAAAGGAAAAGGCTGAGAGCCAAAGTGACAGGGTCTGCTCGTGTGTCCTGTTAAGAGGTTTCAGACAAGCTATGCCTTTCAGGCCTAGCTTCTTTACTTTGGGAGTTATTGCTGGACGTATAGCATGTTTTGAACTGAAGTCTGCTAGGGCCGAGAAAAGCACCGTAGGAGGTTCCAGGCATGTTCCCTCTTTCCAGGCAAAGGAAAAGGCTGAGAGCCAAAGTGACAGGGTCTGCTCGTGTGTCCTGTTAGGAGGTTTCAGACAAGCTATGCCTTTCAGGCCTAGCTTCTTTACTTTGGGAGCTATTGCTGGACGTTTAGCATGTTTTGAACTGCAGTCTGCTAGGGCCGAGAAAAGCACCGTAGGAGGTTCCAGGCATGTTCCCTCTTTCCAGGCAAAGGAAAAGGCTGAGAGCCAAAGTGACAGGGTCTGCTCGTGTGTCCTGTTAGGAGGTTTCAGACAAGCTATGCCTTTCAGGCCTAGCTTCTTTACTTTGGGAGTTATTGCTGGACGTTTAGCATGTTTTGAACTGCAGTCTGCTAGGGCCGAGAAAAGCACCGTAGGAGGTTCCAGGCATGTTCCCTCTTTCCAGGCAAAGGAAAAGGCTGAGAGCCAAAGTGACAGGGTCTGCTCGTGTGTCCTGTTAGGAGGTTTCAGACAAGCTATGCCTTTCAGGCCTAGCTTCTTTACTTTGGGAGCTATTGCTGGACGTTTAGCATGTTTTGAACTGCAGTCTGCTAGGGCCGAGAAAAGCACCGTAGGAGGTTCCAGGCATGTTCCCTCTTTCCAGGCAAAGGAAAAGGCTGAGAGCCAAAGTGACAGGGTCTGCTCGTGTGTCCTGTTAGGAGGTTTCAGACAAGCTATGCCTTTCAGGCCTAGCTTCTTTACTTTGGGAGCTATTGCTGGACGTTTAGCATGTTTTGAACTGCAGTCTGCTAGGGCCGAGAAAAGCACCGTAGGAGGTTCCAGGCATGTTCCCTCTTTCCAGGCAAAGGAAAAGGCTGAGAGCCAAAGTGACAGGGTCTGCTCGTGTGTCCTGTTAGGAGGTTTCAGATAAGCTATGCCTTTCAGGCCTAGCTTCTTTACTTTGGGAGCTATTGCTGGACGTTTAGCATGTTTTGAACTGCAGTCTGCTAGGGCCGAGAAAAGCACCGTAGGATGTTCCAGGCATGTTCCCTCTTTCCAGGCAAAGGAAAAGGCTGAGAGCCAAAGTGACAGGGTCTGCTCGTGTGTCCTGTTAGGAGGTTTCAGACAAGCTATGCCTTTCAGGCCTAGCTTCTTTACTTTGGGAGTTATTGCTGGACGTTTAGCATGTTTTGAACTGCAGTCTGCTAGGGCCGAGAAAAGCACCGTAGGAGGTTCCAGGCATGTTCCCCTCTTTCCAGGCAAAGGAAAAGGCTGAGAGCCAAAGTGACAGGGTCTGCTCGTGTGTCCTGTTAGGAGGTTTCAGACAAGCTATGCCTCTCAGGCCTAGCTTCTTTACTTTGGGAGTTATTGCTGGACGTTTAGCATGTTTTGAACTGCAGTCTGCTAGGGCCGAGAAAAGCACCGTAGGAGGTTCCAGGCATGTTCCCTCTTTCCAGGCAAAGGAAAAGGCTGAGAGCCAAAGTGACAGGGTCTGCTCGTGTGTCCTGTTAGGAGGTTTCAGACAAGCTATGCCTTTCAGGCCTAGCTTCTTTACTTTGGGAGCTATTGCTGGACGTTTAGCATGTTTTGAACTGCAGTCTGCTAGGGCCGAGAAAAGCACCGTAGGAGGTTCCAGGCATGTTCCCTCTTTCCAGGCAAAGGAAAAGGCTGAGAGCCAAAGTGACAGGGTCTGCTCGTGTGTCCTGTTAGGAGGTTTCAGACAAGCTATGCCTTTCAGGCCTAGCTTCTTTACTTTGGGAGTTATTGCTGGACGTTTAGCATGTTTTGAACTGCAGTCTGCTAGGGCCGAGAAAAGCACCGTAGGAGGTTCCAGGCATGTTCCCTCTTTCCAGGCAAAGGAAAAGGCTGAGAGCCAAAGTGACAGGGTCTGCTCGTGTGTCCTGTTAGGAGGTTTCAGACAAGCTATGCCTCTCAGGCCTAGCTTCTTTACTTTGCGAGCTATTGCTGGACGTTTAGCATGTTTTGAACTGCAGTCTGCTAGGGCCGAGAAAAGCACCGTAGGAGGTTCCAGGCATGTTCCCTCTTTCCAGGCAAAGGAAAAGGCTGAGAGCCAAAGTGACAGGGTCTGCTCGTGTGTCCTGTTAGGAGGTTTCAGACAAGCTATGCCTTTCAGGCCTAGCTTCTTTACTTTGGGAGCTATTGCTGGACGTTTAGCATGTTTTGAACTGAAGTCTGCTAGGGCCGAGAAAAGCACCGTAGGAGGTTCCAGGCATGTTCCCTCTTTCCAGGCAAAGGAAAAGGCTGAGAGCCAAAGTGACAGGGTCTGCTCGTGTGTCCTGTTAGGAGGTTTCAGACAAGCTATGCCTTTCAGGCCTAGCTTCTTTACTTTGGGAGTTATTGCTGGACGTTTAGCATGTTTTGAACTGCAGTCTGCTAGGGCCGAGAAAAGCACCGTAGGAGGTTCCAGGCATGTTCCCTCTTTCCAGGCAAAGGAAAAGGCTGAGAGCCAAAGTGACAGGGTCTGCTCGTGTGTCCTGTTAGGAGGTTTCAGACAAGCTATGCCTTTCAGGCCTAGCTTCTTTACTTTGGGAGTTATTGCTGGACGTTTAGCATGTTTTGAACTGCAGTCTGCTAGGGCCGAGAAAAGCACCGTAGGAGGTTCCAGGCATGTTCCCTCTTTCCAGGCAAAGGAAAAGGCTGAGAGCCAAAGTGACAGGGTCTGCTCGTGTGTCCTGTTAGGAGGTTTCAGACAAGCTATGCCTTTCAGGCCTAGCTTCTTTACTTTGGGAGCTATTGCTGGACGTTTAGCATGTTTTGAACTGCAGTCTGCTAGGGCCGAGAAAAGCACCGTAGGAGGTTCCAGGCATGTTCCCTCTTTCCAGGCAAAGGAAAAGGCTGAGAGCCAAAGTGACAGGGTCTGCTCGTGTGTCCTGTTAGGAGGTTTCAGACAAGCTATGCCTTTCAGGCCTAGCTTCTTTACTTTGGGAGTTATTGCTGGACGTTTAGCATGTTTTGAACTGCAGTCTGCTAGGGCCGAGAAAAGCACCGTAGGAGGTTCCAGGCATGTTCCCTCTTTCCAGGCAAAGGAAAAGGCTGAGAGCCAAAGTGACAGGGTCTGCTCGTGTGTCCTGTTAGGAGGTTTCAGACAAGCTATGCCTTTCAGGCCTAGCTTCTTTACTTTGGGAGCTATTGCTGGACGTTTAGCATGTTTTGAACTGCAGTCTGCTAGGGCCGAGAAAAGCACCGTAGGAGGTTCCAGGCATGTTCCCTCTTTCCAGGCAAAGGAAAAGGCTGAGAGCCAAAGTGACAGGGTCTGCTCGTGTGTCCTGTTAGGAGGTTTCAGACAAGCTATGCCTTTCAGGCCTAGCTTCTTTACTTTGGGAGCTATTGCTGGACGTTTAGCATGTTTTGAACTGCAGTCTGCTAGGGCCGAGAAAAGCACCGTAGGAGGTTCCAGGCATGTTCCCTCTTTCCAGGCAAAGGAAAAGGCTGAGAGCCAAAGTGACAGGGGCTGCTCGTGTGTCCTGTTAGGAGGTTTCAGACAAGCTATGCCTTTCAGGCCTAGCTTCTTTACTTTGGGAGTTATTGCTGGACGTTTAGCATGTTTTGAACTGCAGTCTGCTAGGGCCGAGAAAAGCACCGTAGGAGGTTCCAGGCATGTTCCCTCTTTCCAGGCAAAGGAAAAGGCTGAGAGCCAAAGTGACAGGGTCTGCTCGTGTGTCCTGTTAGGAGGTTTCAGACAAGCTATGCCTTTCAGGCCTAGCTTCTTTACTTTGGGAGCTATTGCTGGACGTTTAGCATGTTTTGAACTGCAGTCTGCTAGGGCCGAGAAAAGCACCGTAGGAGGTTCCAGGCATGTTCCCTCTTTCCAGGCAAAGGAAAAGGCTGAGAGCCAAAGTGACAGGGTCTGCTCGTGTGTCCTGTTAGGAGGTTTCAGACAAGCTATGCCTTTCAGGCCTAGCTTCTTTACTTTGGGAGCTATTGCTGGACGTTTAGCATGTTTTGAACTGAAGTCTGCTAGGGCCGAGAAAAGCACCGTAGGAGGTTCCAGGCATGTTCCCTCTTTCCAGGCAAAGGAAAAGGCTGAGAGCCAAAGTGACAGGGTCTGCTCGTGTGTCCTGTTAGGAGGTTTCAGATAAGCTATGCCTTTCAGGCCTAGCTTCTTTACTTTGGGAGCTATTGCTGGACGTTTAGCATGTTTTGAACTGCAGTCTGCTAGGGCCGAGAAAAGCACCGTAGGAGGTTCCAGGCATGTTCCCTCTTTCCAGGCAAAGGAAAAGGCTGAGAGCCAAAGTGACAGGGTCTGCTCGTGTGTCCTGTTAGGAGGTTTCAGACAAGCTATGCCTTTCAGGCCTAGCTTCTTTACTTTGGGAGTTATTGCTGGACGTTTAGCATGTTTTGAACTGCAGTCTGCTAGGGCCGAGAAAAGCACCGTAGGAGGTTCCAGGCATGTTCCCTCTTTCCAGGCAAAGGAAAAGGCTGAGAGCCAAAGTGACAGGGTCTGCTCGTGTGTCCTGTTAGGAGGTTTCAGACAAGCTATGCCTCTCAGGCCTGGCTTCTTTACTTTGGGAGCTATTGCTGGACGTTTAGCATGTTTTGAACTGCAGTCTGCTAGGGCCGAGAAAAGCACCGTAGGAGGTTCCAGGCATGTTCCCTCTTTCCAGGCAAAGGAAAAGGCTGAGAGCCAAAGTGACAGGGTCTGCTCGTGTGTCCTGTTAGGAGGTTTCAGACAAGCTATGCCTTTCAGGCCTAGCTTCTTTACTTTGGGAGCTATTGCTGGACGTTTAGCATGTTTTGAACTGCAGTCTGCTAGGGCCGAGAAAAGCACCGTAGGAGGTTCCAGGCATGTTCCCTCTTTCCAGGCAAAGGAAAAGGCTGAGAGCCAAAGTGACAGGGTCTGTTCGTGTGTCCTGTTAGGAGGTTTCAGACAAGCTATGCCTTTCAGGCCTAGCTTCTTTACTTTGGGAGTTATTGCTGGACGTTTAGCATGTTTTGAACTGCAGTCTGCTAGGGCCGAGAAAAGCACCGTAGGAGGTTCCAGGCATGTTCCCTCTTTCCAGGCAAAGGAAAAGGCTGAGAGCCAAAGTGACAGGGTCTGCTCGTGTGTCCTGTTAGGAGGTTTCAGACAAGCTATGCCTTTCAGGCCTAGCTTCTTTACTTTGGGAGCTATTGCTGGACGTTTAGCATGTTTTGAACTGCAGTCTGCTAGGGCCGAGAAAAGCACCGTAGGAGGTTCCCGGCATGTTCCCTCTTTCCAGGCAAAGGAAAAGGCTGAGAGCCAAAGTGACAGGGTCTGCTCGTGTGTCCTGTTAGGAGGTTTCAAACAAGCTATGCCTTTCAGGCCTAGCTTCTTTACTTTGGGAGTTATTGCTGGACGTTTAGCATGTTTTGAACTGCAGTCTGCTAGGGCCGAGAAAAGCACCGTAGGAGGTTCCAGGCATGTTCCCTCTTTCCAGGCAAAGGAAAAGGCTGAGAGCCAAAGTGACAGGGTCTGCTCGTTTGTCCTGTTAGGAGGTTTCAGACAAGCTATGCCTTTCAGGCCTAGCTTCTTTACTTTGGGAGTTATTGCTGGACGTTTAGCATGTTTTGAACTGCAGTCTGCTAGGGCCGAGAAAAGCACCGTAGGAGGTTCCAGGCATGTTCCCTCTTTCCAGGCAAAGGAAAAGGCTGAGAGCCAAAGTGACAGGGTCTGCTCGTGTGTCCTGTTAGGAGGTTTCAGACAAGCTATGCCTTTCAGGCCTAGCTTCTTTACTTTGGGAGCTATTGCTGGACGTTTAGCATGTTTTGAACTGCAGTCTGCTAGGGCCGAGAAAAGCACCGTAGGAGGTTCCAGGCATGTTCCCTCTTTCCAGGCAAAGGAAAAGGCTGAGAGCCAAAGTGACAGGGTCTGCTCGTGTGTCCTGTTAGGAGGTTTCAGACAAGCTATGCCTTTCAGGCCTAGCTTCTTTACTTTGGGAGCTATTGCTGGACGTTTAGCATGTTTTGAACTGCAGTCTGCTAGGGCCGAGAAAAGCACCGTAGGAGGTTCCAGGCATGTTCCCTCTTTCCAGGCAAAGGAAAAGGCTGAGAGCCAAAGTGAAAGGTCTGCTCGTGTGTCCTGTTAGGAGGTTTCAGACAAGCTATGCCTTTCAGGCCTAGCTTCTTTACTTTGGGAGCTATTGCTGGACGTTTAGCATGTTTTGAACTGCAGTCTGCTAGGGCCGAGAAAAGCACCGTAGGAGGTTCCAGGCATGTTCCCTCTTTCCAGGCAAAGGAAAAGGCTGAGAGCCAAAGTGACAGGGTCTGCTCGTGTGTCCTGTTAGGAGGTTTCAGACAAGCTATGCCTTTCAGGCCTAGCTTCTTTACTTTGGGAGTTATTGCTGGACGTTTAGCATGTTTTGAACTGCAGTCTGCTAGGGCCGAGAAAAGCACCGTAGGAGGTTCCAGGCATGTTCCCTCTTTCCAGGCAAAGGAAAAGGCTGAGAGCCAAAGTGACAGGGTCTGCTCGTGTGTCCTGTTAGGAGGTTTCAGACAAGCTATGCCTTTCAGGCCTAGCTTCTTTACTTTGGGAGCTATTGCTGGACGTTTAGCATGTTTTGAACTGCAGTCTGCTAGGGCCGAGAAAAGCACCGTAGGAGGTTCCAGGCATGTTCCCTCTTTCCAGGCAAAGGAAAAGGCTGAGAGCCAAAGTGACAGGGTCTGCTCGTGTGTCCTGTTAGGAGGTTTCAGACAAGCTATGCCTTTCAGGCCTAGCTTCTTTACTTTGGGAGTTATTGCTGGACGTTTAGCATGTTTTGAACTGCAGTCTGCTAGGGCCGAGAAAAGCACCGTAGGAGGTTCCAGGCATGTTCCCTCTTTCCAGGCAAAGGAAAAGGCTGAGAGCCAAAGTGACAGGGTCTGCTCGTGTGTCCTGTTAGGAGGTTTCAGACAAGCTATGCCTTTCAGGCCTAGCTTCTTTACTTTGGGAGTTATTGCTGGACGTTTAGCATGTTTTGAACTGCAGTCTGCTAGGGCCGAGAAAAGCACCGTAGGAGGTTCCAGGCATGTTCCCTCTTTCCAGGCAAAGGAAAAGGCTGAGAGCCAAAGTGACAGGGTCTGCTCGTGTGTCCTGTTAGGAGGTTTCAGACAAGCTATGCCTTTCAGGCCTAGCTTCTTTACTTTGGGAGCTATTGCTGGACGTTTAGCATGTTTTGAACTGCAGTCTGCTAGGGCCGAGAAAAGCACCGTAGGAGGTTCCAGGCATGTTCCCTCTTTCCAGGCAAAGGAAAAGGCTGAGAGCCAAAGTGACAGGGTCTGCTCGTGTGTCCTGTTAGGAGGTTTCAGACAAGCTATGCCTTTCAGGCCTAGCTTCTTTACTTTGGGAGCTATTGCTGGACGTTTAGCATGTTTTGAACTGCAGTCTGCTAGGGCCGAGAAAAGCACCGTAGGAGGTTCCAGGCATGTTCCCTCTTTCCAGGCAAAGGAAAAGGCTGAGAGCCAAAGTGACAGGGTCTGCTCGTGTGTCCTGTTAGGAGGTTTCAGACAAGCTATGCCTTTCAGGCCTAGCTTCTTTACTTTGGGAGTTATTGCTGGACGTTTAGCATGTTTTGAACTGAAGTCTGCTAGGGCCGAGAAAAGCACCGTAGGAGGTTCCAGGCATGTTCCCTCTTTCCAGGCAAAGGAAAAGGCTGAGAGCCAAAGTGACAGGGTCTGCTCGTGTGTCCTGTTAGGAGGTTTCAGACAAGCTATGCCTTTCAGGCCTAGCTTCTTTACTTTGGGAGCTATTGCTGGACGTTTAGCATGTTTTGAACTGCAGTCTGCTAGGGCCGAGAAAAGCACCGTAGGAGGTTCCAGGCATGTTCCCTCTTTCCAGGCAAAGGAAAAGGCTGAGAGCCAAAGTGACAGGGTCTGCTCGTGTGTCCTGTTAGGAGGTTTCAGACAAGCTATGCCTTTCAGGCCTAGCTTCTTTACTTTGGGAGCTATTGCTGGACGTTTAGCATGTTTTGAACTGCAGTCTGCTAAGGCCGAGAAAAGCACCGTAGGAGGTTCCAGGCATGTTCCCTCTTTCCAGGCAAAGGAAAAGGCTGAGAGCCAAAGTGACAGGGTCTGCTCGTGTGTCCTGTTAGGAGGTTTCAGACAAGCTATGCCTTTCAGGCCTAGCTTCTTTACTTTGGGAGCTATTGCTGGACGTTTAGCATGTTTTGAACTGCAGTCTGCTAGGGCCGAGAAAAGCACCGTAGGAGGTTCCAGGCATGTTCCCTCTTTCCAGGCAAAGGAAAAGGCTGAGAGCCAAAGTGACAGGGTCTGCTCGTGTGTCCTGTTAGGAGGTTTCAGACAAGCTATGCCTTTCAGGCCTAGCTTCTTTACTTTGGGAGCTATTGCTGGACGTTTAGCATGTTTTGAACTGCAGTCTGCTAAGGCCGAGAAAAGCACCGTAGGAGGTTCCAGGCATGTTCCCTCTTTCCAGGCAAAGGAAAAGGCTGAGAGCCAAAGTGACAGGGTCTGCTCGTGTGTCCTGTTAGGAGGTTTCAGACAAGCTATGCCTTTCAGGCCTAGCTTCTTTACTTTGGGAGCTATTGCTGGACGTTTAGCATGTTTTGAACTGCAGTCTGCTAGGGCCGAGAAAAGCACCGTAGGAGGTTCCAGGCATGTTCCCTCTTTCCAGGCAAAGGAAAAGGCTGAGAGCCAAAGTGACAGGGTCTGTTCGTGTGTCCTGTTAGGAGGTTTCAGACAAGCTATGCCTTTCAGGCCTAGCTTCTTTACTTTGGGAGTTATTGCTGGACGTTTAGCATGTTTTGAACTGCAGTCTGCTAGGGCCGAGAAAAGCACCGTAGGAGGTTCCAGGCATGTTCCCTCTTTCCAGGCAAAGGAAAAGGCTGAGAGCCAAAGTGAAAGGTCTGCTCGTGTGTCCTGTTAGGAGGTTTCAGACAAGCTATGCCTTTCAGGCCTAGCTTCTTTACTTTGGGAGCTATTGCTGGACGTTTAGCATGTTTTGAACTGCAGTCTGCTAGGGCCGAGAAAAGCACAGTAGGAGGTTCCAGGCATGTTCCCTCTTTCCAGGCAAAGGAAAAGGCTGAGAGCCAAAGTGACAGGGTCTGCTCGTGTGTCCTGTTAGGAGGTTTCAGACAAGCTATGCCTTTCAGGCCTAGCTTCTTTACTTTGGGAGTTATTGCTGGACGTTTAGCATGTTTTGAACTGAAGTCTGCTAGGGCCGAGAAAAGCACCGTAGGAGGTTCCAGGCATGTTCCCTCTTTCCAGGCAAAGGAAAAGGCTGAGAGCCAAAGTGACAGGGTCTGCTCGTGTGTCCTGTTAGGAGGTTTCAGACAAGCTATGCCTTTCAGGCCTAGCTTCTTTACTTTGGGAGCTATTGCTGGACGTTTAGCATGTTTTGAACTGCAGTCTGCTAGGGCCGAGAAAAGCACCGTAGGAGGTTCCAGGCATGTTTCCTCTTTCCAGGCAAAGGAAAAGGCTGAGAGCCAAAGTGACAGGGACTGCTCGTGTGTCCTGTTAGGAGGTTTCAGACAAGCTATGCCTTTCAGGCCTAGCTTCTTTACTTTGGGAGCTATTGCTGGACGTTTAGCATGTTTTGAACTGCAGTCTGCTAGGGCCGAGAAAAGCACTGTAGGAGGTTCCAGGCATGTTCCCTCTTTCCAGGCAAAGGAAAAGGCTGAGAGCCAAAGTGACAGGGTCTGCTCGTGTGTCCTGTTAGGAGGTTTCAGACAAGCTATGCCTTTCAGGCCTAGCTTCTTTACTTTGGGAGCTATTGCTGGACATTTAGCATGTTTTGAACTGCAGTCTGCTAGGGCCGAGAAAAGCACCGTAGGAGGTTCCAGGCATGTTCCCTCTTTCCAGGCAAAGGAAAAGGCTGAGAGCCAAAGTGACAGGGTCTGCTCGTGTGTCCTGTTAGGAGGTTTCAGACAAGCTATGCCTTTCAGGCCTAGCTTCTTTACTTTGGGAGTTATTGCTGGACGTTTAGCATGTTTTGAACTGCAGTCTGCTAGGGCTGAGAAAAGCACCGTAGGAGGTTCCAGGCATGTTCCCTCTTTCCAGGCAAAGGAAAAGGCTGAGAGCCAAAGTGACAGGGTCTGCTCGTGTGTCCTGTTAGGAGGTTTCAGACAAGCTATGCCTTTCAGGCCTAGCTTCTTTACTTTGGGAGCTATTGCTGGACGTTTAGCATGTTTTGAACTGCAGTCTGCTAGGGCCGAGAAAAGCACCGTAGGAGGTTCCAGGCATGTTCCCTCTTTCCAGGCAAAGGAAAAGGCTGAGAGCCAAAGTGACAGGGTCTGCTAGTGTGTCCTGTTAGGAGGTTTCAGGCAAGCTAAGCCTTTCAGGCCTAGCTTCTTTACTTTGGGAGCTATTGCTGGACGTTTAGCATGTTTTGAACTGCAGTCTGCTAGGGCCGAGAAAAGCACCGTAGGAGGTTCCAGGCATGTTCCCTCTTTCCAGGCAAAGGAAAAGGCTTAGAGCCAAAGTGACAGGGTCTGCTCGTGTGTCCTGTTAGGAGGTTTCAGACAAGCTATGCCTTTCAGGCCTAGCTTCTTTACTTTGGGAGTTATTGCTGGACGTTTAGCATGTTTTGAACTGCAGTCTGCTAGGGCCGAGAAAAGCACCGTAGGAGGTTCCAGGCATGTTCCCTCTTTCCAGGCAAAGGAAAAGGCTGAGAGCCAAAGTGACAGGGTCTGCTCGTGTGTCCTGTTAGGAGGTTTCAGACAAGCTATGCCTTTCAGGCCTAGCTTCTTTACTTTGGGAGTTATTGCTGGACGTTTAGCATGTTTTGAACTGCAGTCTGCTAGGGCCGAGAAAAGCACCGTAGGAGGTTCCAGGCATGTTCCCTCTTTCCAGGCAAAGGAAAACGCTGAGAGCCAAAGTGACAGGGTCTACTCGTGTGTCCTGTTAGGAGGTTTCAGACAAGCTATGCCTTTCAGGCCTAGCTTCTTTACTTTGGGAGCTATTGCTGGACGTTTAGCATGTTTTGAACTGCAGTCTGCTAGGGCCGAGAAAAGCACCGTAGGAGGTTCCAGGCATGTTCCCTCTTTCCAGGCAAAGGAAAAGGCTGAGAGCCAAAGTGACAGGGTCTGCTCGTGTGTCCTGTTAGGAGGTTTCAGACAAGCTATGCCTTTCAGGCCTAGCTTCTTTACTTTGGGAGTTATTGCTGGACGTTTAGCATGTTTTGAACTGCAGTCTGCTAGGGCCGAGAAAAGCACCGTAGGAGGTTCCAGGCATGTTCCCTCTTTCCAGGCAAAGGAAAAGGCTGAGAGCCAAAGTGACAGGGTCTGCTCGTGTGTCCTGTTAGGAGGTTTCAGACAAGCTATGCCTTTCAGGCCTAGCTTCTTTACTTTGGGAGCTATTGCTGGACGTTTAGCATGTTTTGAACTGCAGTCTGCTAGGGCCGAGAAAAGCACCGTAGGAGGTTCCAGGCATGTTCCCTCTTTCCAGGCAAAGGAAAAGGCTGAGAGCCAAAGTGACAGGGTCTGCTCGTGTGTCCTGTTAGGAGGTTTCAGACAAGCTATGCCTTTCAGGCCTAGCTTCTTTACTTTGGGAGCTATTGCTGGACGTTTAGCATGTTTTGAACTGCAGTCTGCTAGGGCCGAGAAAAGCACCGTAGGAGGTTCCAGGCATGTTTCCTCTTTCCAGGCAAAGGAAAAGGCTGAGAGCCAAAGTGACAGGGACTGCTCGTGTGTCCTGTTAGGAGGTTTCAGACAAGCTATGCCTTTCAGGCCTAGCTTCTTTACTTTGGGAGCTATTGCTGGACGTTTAGCATGTTTTGAACTGCAGTCTGCTAGGGCCGAGAAAAGCACTGTAGGAGGTTCCAGGCATGTTCCCTCTTTCCAGGCAAAGGAAAAGGCTGAGAGCCAAAGTGACAGGGTCTGCTCGTGTGTCCTGTTAGGAGGTTTCAGACAAGCTATGCCTTTCAGGCCTAGCTTCTTTACTTTGGGAGCTATTGCTGGACATTTAGCATGTTTTGAACTGCAGTCTGCTAGGGCCGAGAAAAGCACCGTAGGAGGTTCCAGGCATGTTCCCTCTTTCCAGGCAAAGGAAAAGGCTGAGAGCCAAAGTGACAGGGTCTGCTCGTGTGTCCTGTTAGGAGGTTTCAGACAAGCTATGCCTTTCAGGCCTAGCTTCTTTACTTTGGGAGTTATTGCTGGACGTTTAGCATGTTTTGAACTGCAGTCTGCTAGGGCCGAGAAAAGCACCGTAGGAGGTTCCAGGCATGTTCCCTCTTTCCAGGCAAAGGAAAAGGCTGAGAGCCAAAGTGACAGGGTCTGCTAGTGTGTCCTGTTAGGAGGTTTCAGGCAAGCTAAGCCTTTCAGGCCTAGCTTCTTTACTTTGGGAGCTATTGCTGGACGTTTAGCATGTTTTGAACTGCAGTCTGCTAGGGCCGAGAAAAGCACCGTAGGAGGTTCCAGGCATGTTCCCTCTTTCCAGGCAAAGGAAAAGGCTTAGAGCCAAAGTGACAGGGTCTGCTCGTGTGTCCTGTTAGGAGGTTTCAGACAAGCTATGCCTTTCAGGCCTAGCTTCTTTACTTTGGGAGTTATTGCTGGACGTTTAGCATGTTTTGAACTGCAGTCTGCTAGGGCCGAGAAAAGCACCGTAGGAGGTTCCAGGCATGTTCCCTCTTTCCAGGCAAAGGAAAAGGCTGAGAGCCAAAGTGACAGGGTCTGCTCGTGTGTCCTGTTAGGAGGTTTCAGACAAGCTATGCCTTTCAGGCCTAGCTTCTTTACTTTGGGAGTTATTGCTGGACGTTTAGCATGTTTTGAACTGCAGTCTGCTAGGGCCGAGAAAAGCACCGTAGGAGGTTCCAGGCATGTTCCCTCTTTCCAGGCAAAGGAAAACGCTGAGAGCCAAAGTGACAGGGTCTGCTCGTGTGTCCTGTTAGGAGGTTTCAGACAAGCTATGCCTTTCAGGCCTAGCTTCTTTACTTTGGGAGCTATTGCTGGACGTTTAGCATGTTTTGAACTGCAGTCTGCTAGGGCCGAGAAAAGCACCGTAGGAGGTTCCAGGCATGTTCCCTCTTTCCAGGCAAAGGAAAAGGCTGAGAGCCAAAGTGACAGGGTCTGCTCGTGTGTCCTGTTAGGAGGTTTCAGACAAGCTATGCCTTTCAGGCCTAGCTTCTTTACTTTGGGAGTTATTGCTGGACGTTTAGCATGTTTTGAACTGCAGTCTGCTAGGGCCGAGAAAAGCACCGTAGGAGGTTCCAGGCATGTTCCCTCTTTCCAGGCAAAGGAAAAGGCTGAGAGCCAAAGTGACAGGGTCTGCTCGTGTGTCCTGTTAGGAGGTTTCAGACAAGCTATGCCTTTCAGGCCTAGCTTCTTTACTTTGGGAGCTATTGCTGGACGTTTAGCATGTTTTGAACTGCAGTCTGCTAGGGCCGAGAAAAGCACCGTAGGAGGTTCCAGGCATGTTCCCTCTTTCCAGGCAAAGGAAAAGGCTGAGAGCCAAAGTGACAGGGTCTGCTCGTGTGTCCTGTTAGGAGGTTTCAGACAAGCTATGCCTTTCAGGCCTAGCTTCTTTACTTTGGGAGTTATTGCTGGACGTTTAGCATGTTTTGAACTGCAGTCTGCTAGGGCCGAGAAAAGCACCGTAGGAGGTTCCAGGCATGTTCCCTCTTTCCAGGCAAAGGAAAAGGCTGAGAGCCAAAGTGACAGGGTCTGCTCGTGTGTCCTGTTAGGAGGTTTCAGACAAGCTATGCCTTTCAGGCCTAGCTTCTTTACTTTGGGAGTTATTGCTGGACGTTTAGCATGTTTTGAACTGCAGTCTGCTAAGGCCGAGAAAAGCACCGTAGGAGGTTCCAGGCATGTTCCCTCTTTCCAGGCAAAGGAAAAGGCTGAGAGCCAAAGTGACAGGGTCTGCTCGTGTGTCCTGTTAGGAGGTTTCAGACAAGCTATGCCTCTCAGGCCTAGCTTCTTTACTTTGGGAGCTATTGCTGGACGTTTAGCATGTTTTGAACTGCAGTCTGCTAGGGCCGAGAAAAGCACCGTAGGAGGTTCCAGGCATGTTCCCTCTTTCCAGGCAAAGGAAAAGGCTGAGAGCCAAAGTGACAGGGTCTGCTCGTGTGTCCTGTTAGGAGGTTTCAGACAAGCTATGCCTTTCAGGCCTAGCTTCTTTACTTTGGGAGTTATTGCTGGACGTTTGGCATGTTTTGAACTGCAGTCTGCTAGGGCCGAGAAAAGCACCGTAGGAGGTTCCAGGCATGTTCCCTCTTTCCAGGCAAAGGAAAAGGCTGAGAGCCAAAGTGACAGGGTCTGCTCGTGTGTCCTGTTAGGAGGTTTCAGACAAGCTATGCCTTTCAGGCCTAGCTTCTTTACTTTGGGAGTTATTGCTGGACGTTTAGCATGTTTTGAACTGCAGTCTGCTAGGGCCGAGAAAAGCACCGTAGGAGGTTCCAGGCATGTTCCCTCTTTCCAGGCAAAGGAAAACGCTGAGAGCCAAAGTGACAGGGTCTGCTCGTGTGTCCTGTTAGGAGGTTTCAGACAAGCTATGCCTTTCAGGCCTAGCTTCTTTACTTTGGGAGCTATTGCTGGACGTTTAGCATGTTTTGAACTGCAGTCTGCTAGGGCCGAGAAAAGCACCGTAGGAGGTTCCAGGCATGTTCCCTCTTTCCAGGCAAAGGAAAAGGCTGAGAGCCAAAGTGACAGGGTCTGCTCGTGTGTCCTGTTAGGAGGTTTCAGACAAGCTATGCCTTTCAGGCCTAGCTTCTTTACTTTGGGAGTTATTGCTGGACGTTTAGCATGTTTTGAACTGCAGTCTGCTAGGGCCGAGAAAAGCACCGTAGGAGGTTCCAGGCATGTTCCCTCTTTCCAGGCAAAGGAAAAGGCTGAGAGCCAAAGTGACAGGGTCTGCTCGTGTGTCCTGTTAGGAGGTTTCAGACAAGCTATGCCTTTCAGGCCTAGCTTCTTTACTTTGGGAGCTATTGCTGGACGTTTAGCATGTTTTGAACTGCAGTCTGCTAGGGCCGAGAAAAGCACCGTAGGAGGTTCCAGGCATGTTCCCTCTTTCCAGGCAAAGGAAAAGGCTGAGAGCCAAAGTGACAGGGTCTGCTCGTGTGTCCTGTTAGGAGGTTTCAGACAAGCTATGCCTTTCAGGCCTAGCTTCTTTACTTTGGGAGTTATTGCTGGACGTTTAGCATGTTTTGAACTGCAGTCTGCTAGGGCCGAGAAAAGCACCGTAGGAGGTTCCAGGCATGTTCCCTCTTTCCAGGCAAAGGAAAAGGCTGAGAGCCAAAGTGACAGGGTCTGCTCGTGTGTCCTGTTAGGAGGTTTCAGACAAGCTATGCCTTTCAGGCCTAGCTTCTTTACTTTGGGAGTTATTGCTGGACGTTTAGCATGTTTTGAACTGCAGTCTGCTAAGGCCGAGAAAAGCACCGTAGGAGGTTCCAGGCATGTTCCCTCTTTCCAGGCAAAGGAAAAGGCTGAGAGCCAAAGTGACAGGGTCTGCTCGTGTGTCCTGTTAGGAGGTTTCAGACAAGCTATGCCTCTCAGGCCTAGCTTCTTTACTTTGGGAGCTATTGCTGGACGTTTAGCATGTTTTGAACTGCAGTCTGCTAGGGCCGAGAAAAGCACCGTAGGAGGTTCCAGGCATGTTCCCTCTTTCCAGGCAAAGGAAAAGGCTGAGAGCCAAAGTGACAGGGTCTGCTCGTGTGTCCTGTTAGGAGGTTTCAGACAAGCTATGCCTTTCAGGCCTAGCTTCTTTACTTTGGGAGTTATTGCTGGACGTTTGGCATGTTTTGAACTGCAGTCTGCTAGGGCCGAGAAAAGCACCGTAGGAGGTTCCAGGCATGTTCCCTCTTTCCAGGCAAAGGAAAAGGCTGAGAGCCAAAGTGACAGGGTCTGCTCGTGTGTCCTGTTAGGAGGTTTCAGACAAGCTATGCCTTTCAGGCCTAGCTTCTTTACTTTGGGAGTTATTGCTGGACGTTTAGCATGTTTTGAACTGCAGTCTGCTAGGGCCGAGAAAAGCACCGTAGGAGGTTCCAGGCATGTTCCCTCTTTCCAGGCAAAGGAAAAGGCTGAGAGCCAAAGTGACAGGGTCTGCTCGTGTGTCCTGTTAGGAGGTTTCAGACAAGCTATGCCTTTCAGGCCTAGCTTCTTTACTTTGGGAGCTATTGCTGGACGTTTAGCATGTTTTGAACTGCAGTCTGCTAGGGCCGAGAAAAGCACCGTAGGAGGTTCCAGGCATGTTCCCTCTTTCCAGGCAAAGGAAAAGGCTGAGAGCCAAAGTGACAGGGTCTGCTTGTGTGTCCTGTTAGGAGGTTTCAGACAAGCTATGCCTTTCAGGCCTAGCTTCTTTACTTTGGGAGCTATTGCTGGACGTTTAGCATGTTTTGAACTGCAGTCTGCTAGGGCCGAGAAAAGCACCGTAGGAGGTTCCAGGCATGTTCCCTCTTTCCAGGCAAAGGAAAAGGCTGAGAGCCAAAGTGACAGGGTCTGCTTGTGTGTCCTGTTAGGAGGTTTCAGACAAGCTATGCCTTTCAGGCCTAGCTTCTTTACTTTGGGAGCTATTGCTGGACGTTTAGCATGTTTTGAACTGCAGTCTGCTAGGGCCGAGAAAAGCACCGTAGGAGGTTCCAGGCATGTTCCCTCTTTCCAGGCAAAGGAAAAGGCTGAGAGCCAAAGTGACACGGTCTGCTCGTGTGTCCTGTTAGGAGGTTTCAGACAAGCTATGCCTTTCAGGCCTAGCTTCTTTACTTTGGGAGTTATTGCTGGACGTTTAGCATGTTTTGAACTGCAGTCTGCTAGGGCCGAGAAAAGCACCGTAGGAGGTTCCAGGCATGTTCCCTCTTTCCAGGCAAAGGAAAAGGCTGAGAGCCAAAGTGACAGGGTCTGCTCGTGTGTCCTGTTAGGAGGTTTCAGACAAGCTATGCCTTTCAGGCCTAGCTTCTTTACTTTGGGAGTTATTGCTGGACGTTTAGCATGTTTTGAACTGCAGTCTGCTAGGGCCGAGAAAAGCACCGTAGGAGGTTCCAGGCATGTTCCCTCTTTCCAGGCAAAGGAAAAGGCTGAGAGCCAAAGTGACAGGGTCTGCTCGTGTGTCCTGTTAGGAGGTTTCAGACAAGCTATGCCTTTCAGGCCTAGCTTCTTTACTTTGGGAGCTATTGCTGGACGTTTAGCATGTTTTGAACTGCAGTCTGCTAGGGCCGAGAAAAGCACCGTAGGAGGTTCCAGGCATGTTCCCTCTTTCCAGGCAAAGGAAAAGGCTGAGAGCCAAAGTGACAGGGTCTGCTCGTGTGTCCTGTTAGGAGGTTTCAGACAAGCTATGCCTTTCATGCCTAGCTTTTTTACTTTGGGTGCTATTGCAGGACGTTTAGCATGTTTTGAACTGCAGTCTGCTAGGGCCGAGAAAAGCACCGTAGGAGGTTCCAGGCATGTTCCCCTCTTTCCAGGCAAAGGAAAAGGCTGAGAGCAAAAGTGAAAGGTCTGCTCGTGTGTCCTGTTAGGAGGTTTCAGACAAGCTATGCCTTTCAGGCCTAGCTTCTTTACTTTGGGAGCTATTGCTGGACGTTTAGCATGTTTTGAACTGCAGTCTGCTAGGGCCGAGAAAAGCACCGTAGGAGGTTCCAGGCAT